>PVKS010000204.1:173937-191019 GCA_004027875.1 Aplodontia rufa | reverse complement strand
TAGAGTTATAAAAGGAAAGGGAAGGGAGGGATAAGGGAGGGTAATTGGGGGGGCACTCCTGGGGATAATTGCAATATCCAGAATATTTACACATTTTATACACATTTTATATTATTTTGTTAAAATCTTGTAAGGTTGTTCAAAAATAAAAAAAAAATAAATTAAAGATATGAAGAACATTTTCAATAAAATACTTAAAGAAAAAGTTTCCCATATCAGAAGAGTCAGAAATGCTCATCCAGGAAACATAATGGACACCCAATAGGCCTAATCCAATGAGAAGTTGATTGAGACACATCATATACAAAATGTATAACAGGGAAATCAAGGGAAGAATATAAAAAGCTGTAAGACAGAAATGCCAAATCACATCCAGAGGCAAGCTAATAAAGATCACCTCTAACTTTTAAGCTTAAATTCTAGAAGCAAGAAATTCCTGGAAAGAGATCTTTCACTATCTGAATAACAACAACCTGTAGCTGAGACTACTATATCCAGTAAAACTCAGCTTCAAATTCAAAGGGGAAATAAGAACATTTCATAATAAGATCAAACTTGCAGCATTCATGAACAGAAAGTCAGCACTACAAAGAATCCTCAAAGATAAATTCCAGATAGAAGAACAAACACTCCTCAAAACCCACAAAGGAAATTCAATAACAATACACCCTATCAATACACAACCAAAACAGCACAGAAATAACCAATAATACACAATGACCATGAACCAAAAACACATAACTATCCTAATACCAAATGTAAATTGTCTCAATGAACCAATCAAAAGACACAGATTAGCAGACTGGATCAAAAAAACAAAATCCTACAATATGCTGCTTATAAGAGACCCACCTTACAGGCAATAACACACACAGATTGAGGGCAAAAGGATGGAAAAAAAATCTACCATGTGCTCCCAACTATGTAGATAAATTACTCCATGACGTTGGATTGAACCCCAGGATCCTTTACCACTGAGCTATTTCAAGTCCTTTCTGCTTTTATTTTTTTTTTTTAATTTTGAGACGAGGTATCACTTACTTACAAAGGCTGAACTCAAACTTGTGATCCTCCAACCTCCCTCCTGATACACTGAGATTAAAGGCATATGCTACTGTTCCAGATCATACTTCAATGATATCTAAAATTAAATTTGCTGATCAGTAAAATTAAAATGTGATGCAAATTATGACATTTGTATGACTACAATTAGATTTCATATATACTTTTACTGTTCATTAACATTTCCTGCATCTACAACCCCAGGGAATCCAATGTAATTTTTGCTTAGAGATTTACATCTTTGACATTTCTGATTGAATTCTATGATATGTGGTCTTGGAGACTGGTTTCTCTCACTTAGCATAATGTTTTCAAGATTCATGCTTAATGCTGCATGAATCATCATTTTGGTTTCTGTATTAATGAATCACAGCCCATTATTTGATGACACATCGCTGCTATTCATCCATTCCTCAATAGATTGGCACTTGAGTCAATTTCAGTTTTTCTCTATTATAAATAGATGTAAAGTTTCCAAATCATTCTATTATAGTTTGGATGAAAGGTGTCCCCCAAAAACTCACATGAGACAATCTAGAAAGGCTGAGATAAAATTATTGGGTTATTAGAGTGCTAACTCAATCAGTGAAGTAATCCCCTGATAAGGATTAACTAGATGGTAACTGAAGGCAGGTAGGGTGTGGCTAGAGGAGGTGGGTCAGTGGGTCCTGCTTTTGGGATATATATTTTTATCTGGAGAGTGAAGTCTCTTTCTTCTGCTCCCTGGAGCCATGCCTTCTGCCACAATGTTATGCCTCACCTCAAGCCCTGAGGAATGCTGTAACCTTCTATGGCAGACCTCTGGAACCATGAGCTCTCAAATAATTTTTTCCTCTTAAAATTGTTCTTGTTGAGTCTTTGAGCCACAGTAGTGAAAAAGTTGACCAAAACACATTTTAAGTAGGCCAATATTTTTTTAAGAATCCACATCTAAACACATTATAACCAAAATATTTTATAAGGAATTTAAAAAGATGTTTTATGAGTATCAGACAGAAAGAACGATTATCATCAAATGTATTACAAATACATTGTCAGCTATTTCCTCAACTTTAAGGATTTAAGGATGGAAGATAATGTCAGTCTTTAATATATATCTAAGAACCCTAAATAAAACCTTGGCATGCAAAGTACATCAATGTATGAGATTTTATAAATGTAACTTAATTTTCTTTAGTAGAAATCTATAATGGGCTTAAATTAGCACACAATGCACTATACTAAGGTTAACAGAGAATCATATTGTTTAAGTAAAGAATTATAAAATTTTTCAATAAATGTGTCCAATATGTGATAAAATATTTTTTAGAAAATAGAATCTGTTACAATGTTTATGATTAAATATATATAGGAGAAAATATAAATAAAGGAGGGTGAATAAGAAAATATTGAAGCTAATGATTACAACTAAAAATGGAAAAATTTGAGATGAGCACCTGGTAGAGTTGTTACAAAATGACTTACTTATTTTTCATTTGGTTTATGATTACAGGGAGATTTATTTTGTGATGGAAATATGACTAAAGCATAAAGATTCCTTTTCATGTATGACACATTGTAATAATACAAAGATTATTTTCAAATGTGTAGTCTCTGATTATATCCTTGTTATTTCTGAATTTTGCAGTCAGGCTGTAGAAGTTACCCAAAGGCACCATTTCTTTGTGACAGGAGATATAAACCAGTTTGTGCATCTAATGGCAGAACCTATCCTAATTACTGTATATTTTGCAGTGCAAATAGGTAAGACCATATTAAACATCTGCTTCACTATGCTAGGAACTACTGTGTTTCTCTTCATTTAAAACCATATACACAGTAAAGAGCTATTTTACTCCTGATAAAGCCTGAATAGTCACAATTCAGCTCCATCCTAGATCATCCTGAGCCATATGTATGGTGTTGGCTTGTTGTCAAACACTTAAAACAATTAAACCATACTTAATTTAATATCATCTTTTATAATTACTAGAAGTAGATACGTAAATGTCAGGTGGGAGACTCAGGTACACTGTGGCTTGCTCTCTCTCCCTCTCCTTCCTTGGGTCTGAATAGCCTCTGACAGTGATATCTAAGAAAGTTACTCCACAATTAATCAGAGGACAAGTGAAGGGTCTGGTGGGCAGCTGGGCAACTGTGTAGAGTAAAAAAGAAATGTTCTACTTTGTCTTGTTTAAGCATTCAGGCATGAGGAAGCATAGTGACACCAGGAAGAAAACTAACATATTGCTTTTTGTTTTGCTCTCTCTCTTTTCTACAGAGAAAGTCATGGTGAAATTACTTTCAAATATCTTGGCCCATGCTGATCCTTGGATTGTGGTGCTATATGTTCATAGAAGTCCTCTTACAATCCCATTCTGCTGTTGGATTCCACAGAATGTTAGCCTCTAGTGTTTTAAAGTCCTAGTTAAGAAGGTGAATCCTTTTTTGGAACCCCAGGAGAAGCTATAAAAATTAGAAAATTCTCATAATTCTCAAATTGTATCACTTAACATGTTTAATTCTGTCAATGTAAAAATATTTGATGACAATACGAAAAAGCATGAGTTTAATTTTGTGTTTAGATCCTGAAATAGAGGACATTTCTCAATCATTAAATACTTTTCTTGGATATTATTGTATTTCCTTTATTAAAATAACTTTTACCTTTGTAAAAGGGTCACATACAAGTAAAGTACAGGAAAATCTGTTCAGAGCATCCAAGCAATCTTTTCAAACTTGTCTACAGTGTATATGAAAAGTATAGACAACTGAGAACCTCCCTGTTCTCATGTCTCAAAATCTTCAGGATAAAGGTCTGATTCCTCAGGATATTTTTTTTAAAGAGAGAGGAACAAGGGAGGGAGAGAGAAAGGGGGGGGAGAGAGAGAGAGAAAGAGAGAGAGAATTTTGCATTTAGTTTTTCATTTGGCCTTCGTTGTTCCGACACTTTATTGTGTATGTGGTGCTGGGGTATGAAACTGTATTCCTGTGCATACAAGGCAAATTCTGTAACCTCTGAGCCACTGCTTCAGCCCCTTCTGGAGAAATTTTAACTATTGACCCAGGTTACACACTTTTATTCCTAAAATAAGTTTAATATTGAAAGAAATGCAGGTTCTATACAGAAGCATTGAAAATTTTGCTGTATTTGTTAGGGTACAGGCTAAGCCAATAGACAGACACAAAGGAGCTTACAATGTAAGCAATCCATAATTTTACCCCTTTTTACTGTAATGGTTCTAAAGTGGGGACAAAGACTTGGAGATCTGCTCCATGACTCAGGTCTTCAAATTTTAGATAGCACACATATAATAGTAGTCCATTCTTCTCTACTTGTCAACCAATGATAATTATGCTTAATTGGAAGTCCAAATGCTTATTTAAAATTCATTTTATCAAATCAATATAAAATTAATATTTGAAGACAAAATTGTGTCATAATCACTATGTCAGATTCATAGCACTATCCCATAAATATCTCTACTAATGTAAAAATGAAAAATATGAAGACCATTGACTTAGTATCTTACGTATCTACTCTTTATAATCCACTAGAATGAAAATTTACTAGGCAACTATAACTTGGCCTCTGATATATTTGCTTTGAACCAAGTAGGGTTTTTTTTTTTTTTTTGTACATATGTAGTACAAGAGATGCCTTGGCAAAAACTGATATAAACAGGTGTTTGGACTTTTACAGTTGATGTTTACTAAGCATCCTCTATATGCCAGGATATATGCATAATAGAATAAAAATGTACTGAAAAGAAATTACAGAGCAAAAGAATGCAACAACTTAACTGAAATATTCACCATAGAGTTTCAACAGAAGACTAAACAGAAGGACCAGTGTCTTTAGCCTTTATTGATACTATTACAAAATGCTACATCCTGGGTGGTGTATGATCACTCAAAATTTATTTCTCACCATTCTGGAAATTAGGGTTTTCAAGAGTGAGGTTCTGGAAGATCCAATGTCTGGTGAGGGATCATTTGTTTATTCAGACAGTATTTTCTTGCTCTGTTTTCACATGACAAAATATGTGACCTAGTTCTCCAGTCTCTATTTGAAGGGCAGTAATCCCTATTATGAGAGCTCCATCCTCATGAACTAATCATCTCCCAGTTCCATATTAGGAGGCTCTGCCTCCTCATATAATTATTTTGTCATATTGGGAATATTAGGCAAATTAATTGGGGGAGCCACTAATTCAGAACACAGAAATAAGCAAATACAAAGATAGATACTAGAAATCATCTAATGAGGTGATCATTAAAAAATGAAAGAAAAAGGACAAAGAAATCTTAAGATATTAATGAGAAATCATCAATTGAACTTCATATATGCACCATGGAAGTCTTATAGAGTGTGAATAAGGGAGCTTATTCAAAGAAATAATGGAAAAAAATCCCTAAATAAGCAGAAAGAAATAATCATCTAGATCTAGAAATCTTGATGAGCCCCAAACAAATTGAACTAAAAGAAACCAAGATACACTGTAATCAAATTGTCAAAAATCAAAGACAAAGAGTGACTATTGAATGTAGCATGAGAAAAAATGGCATCACATACAATGGCAATCCTCAAAAAAACTATCAGATTTTTAAATAAGATTTTATTTTTCATTGTAGTTTTATATATTGAAGGGGTTTGTAGTTACACTTCCATCCATGCACACATCATATATCCCCTTTTGCCTTTTTCACCCTCACCCCTCCCTCTAATTCCCTCCCACTCTCCATCCCCCTCAACTCCTTGTATGCAATATTGCCCCCAGTTTGATTGGTAATCTATGTTTGATAAGTCTATTGTTTAAACATATTGTTCTCTCACTCTTTCCTATATTGTACTCTAGCTTCCACATGAGACACAACATTCAGCCCTTGAGTTTCTGGATTTGGCTAAATTTACTCAGAGTGATTTTCTCCATCTCCATCCATTTACCAGCAAAAAGGACATGATAACATTTTTTAAATAGTTGCATAGAATTCCATTGTATATATATGCCACAGATTCTTGATCCATTCATCCAAAGATGGGTGTCTGGGTTGATTCAATAATTTAGCTATTGTGAATTCTGCTGCAAAAAATATTGATGTCATTGTGTTGCTGCAGTATGCCAACTTTATATGTTCTGGAACATACCCAGGAGTGGGACAGCTGGGTCATTTGGGAGTTCCATCCCTAATTTTCTGAGGAATCTCCATACGGCTTTCCAGAGTGGTAGTACTAGTTTGCTGTCCCTCCAACAATGTATATATAAGGATTCCTTTTCCCCCAACCCTTCTCCAGCATTTATTGTTATTTGTATTCTTTATCTTTGCTATTTTGACTGGAGTGAGGTGAAATCTTAATGGAATTTTAATTTGTACTTCTCTGATGCTAGAGATGTTGAAGTTTTTTTCATTTATTTATTTTTCTTTTGCATTTATTCTGCTGAGAAGTTTCTACTTAGCTCTTTTGCCCATTTATTGATTGAATTGTTTGATTTTTTGGTATTAAGTTGAGTTCTTTATTTTCCTTGAATACCACTTTAAAAGGAAAGTCCTCTTCTGCCTCAGACAGATACTATGAATCATATTTCATGATTTATTTTCATCAAATTATTCATTAAAAATTGAGTTTCTATTCACTTATTTTCATAGCAATCTTTCTTTAATATAATATTGACAGATTTTTTATTACTTGCTATTAGTAGATAAATACTTGTTTGATAAAAGAATAAATGGAACTGGAGACTGAATTAGAACAAGTCAAGCTCATAATCATGTCATTATATAATACCATGTAATGTATACCTAAACAAGAACCAATAAAAAATTAAAAATTGAAAAAACTGTAGCAAAACAAATGGTAAGAAAGAATAAATGGGGTCACACAAATCAGCAATATAATTTGTTCAATATTCCCCCCACACACTCCTCTACCCCCTCCTGTCCCCTCAACTCTACACATGGTCTGAACTCATGTCTATTTTAAGTATTTTATTCTCTGAAGAAGAAAGGGCAATGATTAGGTGATCAGCAATGAAGACCTGGGAACATGAACACCTAGCTGGATCTGGAGCCCCACCAACTGAGGTAAAATATCCAGTTGAAGAGTTGCAATAATAACAAAGAGGTACACAGGGGGCATAAAAGAGACCTCAAATACTTAATTATAAAAGAAATAAATGAAGTAGTCCCTTGGTCCTTAAATTTAGTCAAAGCTTTTAAAGTACACCATGGAAGGGATGAGGGGACTGGAGGAGGAAAGTAGAGCGGTTTGGGTGGGGGGCCTTAAATTTAGTCAAAGCTTTTAAAGTACACCATGGAAGGGATGAGGGGACTGGAGGAGGAAAGTAGAGCGGTTTGGGTGGGGGGATATTGAACAAATTGTATTGCTGATTTGTGTGCGTCTAGGAATACGTGACAACTAATCACATGATTACGTAAGACTATAACACACTAATAAAAAAAAATCAGTGATTGGGATGCCATAAAGCTAAAAATCTTTTGCACGGACAAGGAAATTATCAAAAGAGTCAAGAGGTTTCCTACAGAAATGGAGAGAATCATGGGCTGTGATTCCTCTGACAGGGGCCTCATATCCAGAATCTACAAAATCCTCAAAAATCTCAACTACAAAAAACAAACAACACAATCAATAAATGGGCCAAAGAAATAAATATAAACTTCTCAACAGAGGACATTGATCAAGCCAATGAATACATGAGTAAGTGCTCTAAATCACTAGTAATAGCAGAAATGCAAATGAAAACTACATTGATATCACCTCACACCAGTCAGATTGGCAAAAAATGAAGAAAATAAATAATAATAGATGCTGGAGGGGATGTGGAGAGATTGGAACACTAGCACACTGTTGGTGGAACTGCAGACTGGTACAGCCCCTCTGGAAAGCAGTGTGGAGAATCCTCAAAAAAGTAGAGATGAACCCACCATATGATGCTGCTATTCGTCTCCTGGGTATTTTTCCCAGGGATTTAAAATCAGTACATTACAGTGACACAGCGAAATCAGTGTTCATAGCAGCTCAATTTACAATAGCTAAATTATGGAAAGAACCCAGATGTCCCTCACTGGATGAATGGATCCAAAAACTGTGGTACATATATACCATGGAATTTTACACAGCAATTAGAAACAATGATATTGCAGCCTTTAAAGGTAAATGGTTGGCTATGGAAGAAATTATGCTGAGCAAAATCAGCATAACCCAGAGAACCCCTAGGGTCAAATGTCTTCACTCATCTGAGGAGGCTGGAACTAGACCCTTGCCATGAGAAAGGAGGTCTAGTATCACATTTTAAATCCAGATAAGGTGTAATGTCATACAATCTAATAAATTTTTAGAGATGTTTTGGGAAGGGGAGGGGAGGGATAAGGGTGGATAATTGGTGGGGGGCACTCTTGGGGTAAATCTAATCTTCAGAATCAATATATATAATATATTATTTAGTTAGAAGATTGATTGTTCAACAAATCTCTTAATAAAAAAACTAAAAAAATAAAAATAAAGTATACCATGGGAGAGATAAAGAGCTAACAGAATTTTTGAGTAGATTAAAGGAACAAATGAAGACATATTCTGGGTGAAATACTAATGATGCCTTAGGCAAGAAATGTTAAAAGTACACTTTGTAACTAATAGCTGGCCTGATATAATTAGAAAATTATGAAAAGTAGAAGATTGTATTTCATTAGAAGCTTGTTTGATTGTTCAACAAATATCTGAATAAGAAATATAATAAAATTAGTATTTTTTTAAAAAGTAGAAGGTTGAACAGATAAGGGTCTGGAAGAACTGTTGGTAGAAGCTCAAAAGAAAATATATAAGGAGGTATGAATAGAAACAGGGACAATATACCAAATGTTTGCTTTCCACCATGGAACCAGTAACTCAGCAAAACCTTAGCCTTAGAAATAGGGGACAAAGAGGGTCTCAACCAAGATACTCTAGGAAACCACAAGCCAAGGAATCATGGAAGGGAGAAAAAAGAGTAAATGCTATAACTGTGGGAAAGAGGGAACTTAGAAGATTCTTAGGACTGATGGGTTACTGTAGATTATTGATAGACTCTTATGCTCTTAAGACTAGAAAACTATATCTTAAGCTTTTAAATGGAGAGCTGATCCAATACTTTGGAAGCCTGAGGTAACTCAATCACTAGAAACTCTTAAGCCCTTATCAGGGCTCCAGTGTTAGCTTTACCCTCACTTGAAAAGACATTCTATTTGTTAATGTAGATAAGGAACAGCTCTGGTAGTTCTAATCCAGGACCATCAGTGGCCAAAACAACCAACAGCCTATGTATCTAAGCTCCTAGACCCAGTCTCCAGGGGATGGTTAGTGGCTGATCCTGCCCTTTTAGTAGAAGAAAGTTAACCTTTGGAGGGGCCTTAATAGTTAGCATACCCCATCAAGTCAGAACCATTCTCCACCAAAAGGTGGGGAGATGGCTAACTGACTCCAGAATTCTTTTTTTTTTTTATTTTTTAAGAATTTTTATTGAGTTTTTCTCAATAAAAATGGTTTTCATTGCTCTAACACTTAGCTGTGTACGTGGGTGCTGGGATTTGAATCCATGTGCTTGCGCATGCCGGGCAAGCACCATAACGGCTGAGCCATCGCTCCAGCCCTGACTCCACAATTCTAAAGTATGAGGCCATTCTCCTGGAAAGGGATGATTTAGCACTCATACTGAAAACTGTTTAAATCCAGATGAATTCCTAATTGGGGGAAAAGCCTCTGACTCTACTGAACATTACTTCATGGATCTAATACAATACCATACCAAGGTATTCAACAGGCATTAAGAGCTTTATAGATGGATCTTCCTGGATTATTTAAGGGAAAAGGCAAAATGGATATTCTGTAATAGATGGGATACAATAAAAAATAATGGAATCAGGAAGGCTACCCAATGTGTGGGAGGTCTGCTCAAACTTGTGAACTATTTGCTCTAAACCAAGTCCTACAGTTTCTAAAGGGAAAAGAGGGAACAGTTTACACAGACTCCAGATATGCCTTTGGAGTTGTCCACACCTTTTGGAAAAATTTGGACTGAACGTGGCTTAATTAATAGTAGAGGAAGGAATTTTGTTCACGAAGAACTAATTATTCAAATTCTAGAAAGTTTATTGTTACCTGAAGAAATAGCTATCGTACATGTGCCAGGGCTCCAACAGGGCCACAGCATAGAGGCCCAAGACATTAGGCTAGCAGCAGAGGAAGCTGCTGAAGAGGCTGCAATCAGAAGTGTCTATTTTCCGTTTCACCTCTGTTTTGTCCCCTCCCTCGGTTACTCCAATATTCACCCCACAGGAAGAAGATCAATTAATAAAATTGGGAGCTTCCAAGACTCCTGAGGGAAAATGGCTTCTATTTGATGGTAGTGAAATGCTTACTAAACCCATAATGAGGGAAATGATGACCCATTTACATAATGGAAGCCATTGGGGCCCACAGGCCATGTGCGATGCTATAAGAATATATGGATGCATGGCAATTTACACAATAAGTAAGTAAATGAAGGCTGTATCACCTGAAGAACGGTTAATAAAAAAGCCTCTAGGAAACAGCCTCCAGGAGGGAGAAATCCTGGATTAAGACCCTTCCAAAGCACCCAGATTGACTATACTGAGATGCCTCAACAAGACATATAAACTAGTTGCTAGTAATAGTGGATCATCTAACTAACTGGGAAGAAGCTAGCCCCTTGCCCAGAGCTACTGCTAACAATGTAACTAAGGTTTTATTGGAATCAATAATCCCTAAATTAGGCCTAAAAGAAAATATAGACTAAGATAATGGAAGTCATTTTGCTGCAAATATTATTAAGGAACTTATGAAAATCTTAGACATGAACTGGAAATATCACACTCGCTGGCACCCCTCTTCCTCAGGTAAGGTGGAGAGAATGAACCAAACTTTAAAAGGGCAGATTACTAAACTGATTTGGAAACAAAGCTCCCCTGGACTAAGGGTCTCCCCTTCACTTTCTGATGAATTATAACAGCTCCCAAAAGGACATAGGCTTATCCTCATGTGAATTGCTATATGGGTTATCATATTTAGGTAAATGATGGGGTTTCCCACCTTTGAAACAAATGAGCAATTTCTTAAAAATTATATATTAGGTCTTTCTTCTACCTTATCCTCTTTGGGATTATAGGGCCTCCTGGCACAGACACCACCTCTGGAATTCCCTGCACACCAACATCAGCCAGGGGGACCACATCCTGATCCGGGTCTTGAAGGAAAATAAGCTAGATCCTCCTTGGGAAGGGTCTTATCAAGTCCTGCTCACCACTGAGACAGCTGTCTGGAAAGCCAAACAAGGTCGGACTCACTACACACACGTGAAAGGGGTCTCAACTTCCAATTGTGAAAAACAATCTCAGTCCAGCACCCAGACCCCACCAAACTAACTCTAAAAGGACTTTAATAATGCTTATGATGATATTGGGAATTATATCTTGTAAGTTGATTATTGATGTAGCTCAGACCATCTTTCCTTTGATTGCTAAGTCTAGTGTTTACCAGGTGCTCCCTTGTAAAAATTTACATAATCCAGAGGACTTGTCTGGGACAAATGAATATCATTGTCCAACATACTCTGGGGAAGTTATTCTCGGTGAACCTAATAATGATGTTACCAAGATTGTCTTGGAGGCAAAAGTTTTACAAAAAACCCTTAAAGTAGAAATTGGATATAATGAGGCAAATACCCTGGTGAAAAAGATTAAATATTCCATTAGCACATCCAATAAAAGTGACTTTTATGCTTGTGCAACAGGAGGGCAGATTGCTTAAGTGGTCCCATTCCCTCATGACTGGACCTCAGATCCAATGGGCATGAGGTGCATGACATCCCTCTTTCAGGAAAAGACGGCCTGGGGAAATCACTCTTGTAAAACCCTATCACTGTAAAACCCTATCAAAAGCAAGAGTTCCCAAAGATCATCCAACCTCCTTACCTCAGAATCATTTACACCTCATGCCTCTCTAGGTGGGGGGAGCACTGGATTTTTTGGGAAATGTATCTGGGGACCAGGAATGCTGATCATTTGAGGAGGTATCAAATCAAACAGTGCTTGCTATAGCCTGAGCTATTATCTGGTGGTATTGTGGGGGGACCTTGCTTGAGACCTTACCTGCCAATTGCAGTGGAACCTGTTCCTTGGTTCAATTGGCTATCCCTTTCACCCTGACATTTCCTAGATCAAATCAATCACAGTGTTCTGAAAAAAGAGAATCTCTCTTCCCATGGATCATTGGATCCCCATAAGTCAACAATCAAAACTCAAAGAACAACAAATTTTGAGTCAATTTCCCTTTGGTGGTTCATGATAATGGATTATATTAAGGACAACCATCAAAAATTTATTAATTATGTAAGGGAAATTACCAAGGAGCTAAGCATTACTGATGCTTAATGTGGAAAGAAATAATTATACTTACTATCTTCTTATTAATTATTGCATTCGGGGCTGTAACCCTGATTAGATACATAGAGGGTATTGTTCAGAGATTGACTGCTGTTACTAAACAACTTTCAGCTATAGGACAAATCAGGCCTCCTGCATCCAATGTAGTCAAAAAAGAATGTCAAAAATTGGTATCAGAGTTTGAAGAAAAGAATATACATGCATTATATAAGAGGGGGGAATTGTAAGATGTATGTCTTTTCTATCAAACTTGAAAGATTGTGATGTATAACCCACTACCTCCATTTTAGATCCCCCTCCACCTTGAAGATAGTAACTCCCTCCCCTGTGTATGCCCACCTCTTCCTGAGGACCCCTTCTAGCATCCACCCATCCTCATCCGGTGACCTTTGCTGACTCACTGTACCCCTTTCAGGTGACACTCACCACATGTGTTTACAGCTTTCTGGCAACCCACCCCCCACTCTCTCCCAGTCACTGCCTATTTCCTCCTCGCACCTGCCTACACCTTTTTTTTAGCCAACCACACGGATTGTACACCTGAACTCCTCCAATCAGAGCTAAGGGCAGTATCATGTCAAGTTGGAATTAAAAATCCCCTGATTTCCTTGCTGGGTGTGCATTCTTTAGTCCTTTGGCAGAAGTAAATTTTCTGCCTTGCCAACCCACACCCAACCACATTGTTTGATTTCATTTATAACATTACTAAGCTTTATTTTTTTATTTAGTGACTTCTTATTGAATATGTTTATGTGATGCACTATGGTATGTTCATATATGAATATAGGAAAGTTAAGTCTAATTCACTCCACAAACTTTCCCTATCTAACCCCCCTTCCTCCATTTGCTTCCCTTTTGTCTATTCCTCTGATTTTACCCTTATTCTGGTTAGCTTCCACTTATTAGAGAGAACATTTGGCTTTTGGCTTTTTGAGTCTGTAGGAATTTAATCAACAAACAAACAAACCATTACCAGTGGTGACAATATTGAAATATCCTGATCCAATATCAGGGTTGTAAACTCTAATTATCCATAGGAATTCTGAAGTAGAATTTCACGTTTACACCAAGGGTAACTTGTTCCATTGCTCAAATTGTAATTTATCTAAATTTGCATAATTCAGAAGGTGTGTTTAGCTCCAAGGTCACCTCAAAGAAAACTTTTCATCCAATTAACACATGTGTTACTTCTTTGGGGTAGTTTGAAATTTTTTTATGTGAGCTAATTCATTTAATATAAGCTTCATAGGACCTTCCCATTTATTTATTTTTTGTTTGTCTGTTTGGTTGGTCGGTTAGTTTTGTTCAGGGATTGAACCCAGAGGCACTTAAGACACTGAACCACATTCCCAGCCCCTTTTATTTTTTATTTTTCAGATGGAGTCTAGCAAAGTTGTTCAGGGTCAAGACAGGTGGCTAACGCTGACTTTGAGCTTGGGAACCTCCTGCCTCAGTAGCCCGAGTTGCTGGGATTATAGGCATGTGCCACTGTTCCCAGCTTTCCTATCTTATTTTAATTCCTCACCTCATTACAGAGGTGTCATTTTCACTGATAAAACCCACCAATAAGGTCAAGGAAGGGGATCAGGGAAAAGAAAGGATAGCTACCAGGAAATGAAATTGACCAAATAATGCCAAGTACAAGTGGCAATATTACAAAATGAAATTAACCATTCTTTATAATTAATATTCACAAATAAAAAAGTGAGTTTCATTTAAAGCCTTTAAAGCTATTCATGCAAATTCCTATTTAGGGACTTTCATGTGATATATATTTGTTCTTGGTTTTTTGTTTTTTGGTTTCATCCACATTCATCCTGACTCATTACTCCTACTGCCTTTGTTATCTCCTAAGTGGCTGTAATAATAGAGAAGCACTTCAGGCTTCAGAAAGCAGAGTCACTCTCTGGGAAGAATTCCTGCTTTCCATTTGCCTACTGCTTTATCCACTCACAGGATCAGAGAAACTATACTTTTCCTGAACGTGGGTAACAGAAACTAAAAACTTCCTCTGCTTCCAGCTATAGCAAGTTATCTCCTATCACCTCTGTGGCTGCTTCAATTATAACCAGAGAATGTTCTTCCCAAGCAGATTTAATACTTATATCTGTTTACCCATGAGCTGGATAAAAATTTGATATCATCAACACAATTCACTATATCCCTTTAGAGTCTGGAATGATGGATAGGGAAAATTACCAGAAGCCTCTCAGCCAGGCAGCACAAGGCCTACTCACTGTTTCAAAACCTACAAACTCAGGCTCTCAAAGGAATGTATTGCCTCAAGCCCTTATCAGAAGATCCCCACCCTACTGAAAAACTCAGTCTAATAGCTATCTTACTGAAAAACCCCATTTAACTAAAAAAATTACTGCTGTTATCTCCTCCTCCCCGAAATTCAGCCCATGAAAGATCACTTATCCGAAAGCCAAATGGCCACTTTCTGCTTGGAAAGTGCATCCCGGCCACTATTGCAATAAATCTCCTTGATCTGTCGAGGTCTGGTTCCTTTCTTTCTGTGCCTTGTACCCTCTTTTTCACCCTTTTCCCTTCACTGCCTCATCTCACATTGTCCTTGGTCTAGTTATGGACTTCCTTCCCCTTTTGTGCCTATCATTTGACTTGTAGTACATTTTCAAATGCTAGAACATTTATACATGTTTCAACATCAGTATAGCAAATTCATCCAACTACAGAATTTTTTTCATCTTTTTCTTATTGTTAAATGGCTATTTTTTTGTAAATTTAAAGATGTTTGTTTACACGGTGTTGAAGATGTTCAGTTATCTGAAACAGATATCTTTCCAGTTTTCAAGAATAGTTTTGTTTCTACAGCACTGTTTATTATTTTTCATATGAAATTTACATACTGCCTGCTAAGTATATCCCTAATTTATCTTCTATTTATCATTATAAAGAGCTTTATTTATATCACATTTTATCTTCCAACTACTTTTAGTAAATAAAAAGTAATCGAGTTCTATATGCTAATTTTATATCCTTGTAGTTAATGTAATTATTTGATTTAATTGTAATGATTTTCTTGATCTTTCTGTCATCTGCAAATAGATGCAATGACTAACTTTACTTTTTAATTTCTATTTCTTATGCCTTTATTGAATTCTCAAAGAAAATATTAAATATTATTGGAAATAATGGACTTATTTGCCCTTTTATTGATTTTTTCCAGTTTAGCACAAATGTCTTTGATAAGGTGTTGACTTCATGATGCATTATGTGTATATCTTAGGGAATTTTCCATCCGATTCTGGATTCTTAAGCACTTTTATTAGGAAGTTATGTTGAATTTGTCAAACACTTTTACAGTGCTAATATAGATAAGCATATGATTTTCCCCCTTAGGATTATTAATACTGTGTATTATATCAATGTCTTTCTAATATTGAATGAACTTTGTGTTAGAGAAATAAATCACACCTGGTCATTAATTATGCATTTTTTTAAAGAGAGAAGGATGGTGTGAGAGAGAGAGAGACAGAGAGAATCAATTTTTATTGAGTTTTTCACATGGCTTTCGTTACTCCGACACTTGGTTGTGTACATGGGTGCTGGGGTTTGAACCTGTGTACTTGCACATGCCAGGCAAGCACTATAACCGCAGACCCACAGCTCAAGCCCCTATGCATTCTTTTTATCAAGCTTAGGTATGTATATTGCTTTTGCTTCCTTAACACATGTCAATTTCCTTAACTTTTCTATTCTTTAAAACCATTTGTATGATATAAGGACTGTGGGATTTTTTTTTTTTTAAAGAGAGAGGGACAGTGAGAGAAACAGAGAGAGAAACAACTTTATTTAGTTTTTTACATGGCCTTAGTTGCTCCAACACTCAGTTGTGTATGTGGTGCTGGGGTTTGAACCCGGGTCCTCGTGCTTGCCAGGCAAGCGCTGAAACTGCTGAGCCACCGCTCCAGCCCCATGGACTGTGGGATTTTGAGAGTTGATCTCTCTTGTAACTTTTTGGGCCTATTCTTTTATATGTGATTTTGCTAAGTAAATGCTTACAATTTTAATTAGAAACTAGCCTTTTCAGTTTTCTGGATAAACTGTGTTTGATCTATGGAATTTCAGGTGACTACCTAATGAAGTGTACACTATAGTCTTTATGTTTTTCAGTTTAACTGTTTCAATTAATTTTCATTCTTATTTTACACTGCATTGCTATGTATTATAAAGTACCCTTTCTTTTCCTATGAAATGGCTTTTGATTCAAAATCTAGTTTGTCTGATAGTGGAGTAAATCCGTGATTTCTCATTTCTGTTGTTCACCTCATATGATGGTAAATTTTATGCCAAATTATTTTTGCAAAAAAGTGGGGTCTGAATATTAACTATGTAAATCTTTTCTTTAAAAAATGTTCCAGTAAAAAACTAGGGATGACTCCACCATACGACCCTGCTATTCCACTCCTGGGTATCTTTCCAGGGGACTTAGAATCAGCACATTACAGTGACACAGCAATATCAATGTTCATAGCAGCACAATTTACTATTGCTAGGCTATGGAAACAACCCTGGTGTCCCTCACAGGAAGAATGGATCCAAAAACTGTGGTACATTTAT
>PVKS010000204.1:0-173837 GCA_004027875.1 Aplodontia rufa | reverse complement strand
GACAATGACATTGCAGCCTTCAAGGGTAAATGGATGATTATGGAAGAGATCATGATGAGTAAAATCAGCTTAACCCAGAGATATAAGGGTCGATTGTCTCCACTCATCTGTGGAGGTGGGGACTAGACCCTGGACAATGAGAAAGTTGGTCTAGAAACATGAGTTAAATTCAGATAAAATGTAATGCTTTACAATCTAATAATATTTTTAGAGTTATAATGGGAAGGGGAAGGGAGGGATAAGGGAGGGTAATTGGGGGGGGGCACTCCTGGGGACAGTTGCAATGTCCAGAATATATACACATCTTATACACATTTTATATTGTTTTGTTAAAATCTTGTAAGGTTGCTCAAAAATAAAAAATTAAAAAAAAAATGTTCCAGTAGCACTCAAAGATCATTTATTACTAAACTGCCTTTGGTGCGATTAAGATGAACAGAATACTCCTGAGTACACTTTAATATGGGCCCAACAATTACCCATAAAATAAAGTTTAATCTGTTATTTGATATGCATTTTTCTATCTCTTTGTTTTGACCTTTTAACTCACCTCATCTAGGGTTTATTATATTAGTGCGGACAAATAGAAAATCTGTTTTACTAGTGAGTTGGATCCATTGTAACTTTTTCATACAATAGATAAATGTGTTTTCAATAACTTTCCTGTAAAATATATTGCTAAAATTACTGCTTGCTCTAATTTCTTATCGGTGATTCTTTCCAGGTGATTTGTTTTCTTTGTTTTTGTGTTCTGTAAAATGCTTTATATTTACAACGATTTTTTTCAAGTACTTACTCTTATTTTTATACCCTTTAAAATGATTATGGATCTTATTTTTAAATTACATTTCTTATCTGATGTATTTAATTCTCATTTATTTATTAATTTATTGATTTATTGTGGTATTGGGGATAAAAACACAGGAGCATTGTATCTCTGACTACAGCCCTTGCCTTCCTTATTAAATGTTAGTTTGATAGTTTGGGGGTTTTGTTGTTTGTTTGTTTTTTGTACCAGGGATTGAACCCAGTGACTCATAATCACTGAAGCATATATGCACCTGCTTTTTTAATTATTATTTTTATTATTTTTTATTTTGATACAGGATCTCACTAAATTGATCATGGTCTCACTAAATTACTGAGGCAGACTGAATTTGCAATCCTCCTGCCTCAACCTCCACAGTCACTGGGATTACAGGTCTGTGCCAATACAACTGGCTAACTCTTATTTTGAGACAAGGTCTCATTAATTTGCTGAGGCTGCCTTCAAACTCGCAATCCTCCTGCCTCCTCTCCCCAGTAGCTGGAGTTACAGGTGCGCATCACAGTGCTGACTTTAGAAAAAAATGTTTATCTATTGAGTGTCTGCTTTGCCAGCATGTCATGATATTTATTCTCTCTCACCTGTTCCTTATATACAACAAATTAATTCATTAGACTGCTTTTATCTTTCCCTTCTACCATTTGTAAGTTGCATTTTTTACTTTTTCAGAATATATGAAATTTAAGTATTTTTCACACTTTTTCCACCAGGGTTTTAGTATTAAAGAAAAATTAAATACATTGAATGCTCAACATCTGTCCTTTAATTAACTTTCCTCAATAATCTCTTATTTGGATAAACCCATTCATTAGTAAAATGCTAAAGAAAGCCTCCCTATTGTTTAAGTAACGATGATTTTTCTGTTGCCTTTGTATTTGCTCAACTCAACCCTGAATAAGCAGCCTATGTGATTTAGTATTTATTCCTAAAATATTCCCACTTTAAATCATTTATTTTTGTGAATTCAATCAAATGCTGCTACACGTATATTTTCAACTATCAATATCCAATCTAGAATTCAACATCAGATGCAAGCATTTTGTTTCAACATCCCCAAAGGTTTGCTAGAGATTATTTAAATCATTGTGAGTATTTCATGAAGCTTTTCTTGTGCCTTATGATTTTCTACTTTGGAAGCTAGATGGTTATAGCTTTACGTATTTGGGTCTCAATGTTTTGTTATTAAATTTTTAATTACAGAAGTTTTACATAGATGGAAACCACATTTTTCCTATAATTTTGTGGACACAATTGGCTGATTATGTGGATCCCTTTAAAGGATTCATAGTGAAAAATGTCCTCTTCTTTTTTTCTTAAGCGTTTTCTTTTTTTATTGATGCACTACAGTTGTATATAATGATGGGATTTGTTGTCACATATTCATACATGCACACGCTAAAACAATGTAATTTGGCCACATTTTCTTTATCCATTCATCAGTTGAAGGGAACCTTGGTTGTCTGTCTAAGTTATTGCGAATTGTGAATTGTGCTAGATCAGAGTAGCATGCTGCTTTTGTGCTGCTTTTAGTATATGTATATCAAGGAGTGGAATACCTGGGTCAAATGGTGGATCCATTATTAGTTTTTTGAGGAATATCCATACCCCATACTACTTTTCAGAGTGATTGTACCAGTTTTCATTCCCACCAATAATATATAAGTGTACCCTTATCCCCACATCCTTGCCAACATTTATTTTTGTTCATCTTCTTGATCATTGCCATTCTAACTGGAGTGAGGTGAAATCTCAAGGTAGTTTTAATTTGCATTTCTCTAGTTGCTAGAGATGTTGAGCATTATTTTTTCCATGTATTTGTTGACCATTTGTATTTCTTCATTTGAGAAGTGTCTGTTTCATTCTTTTGCCCATTTATTGATTGGGTTATTTGTTTTTCTTTTTCTTTTCTTTCTTTTTTTTTTTTTGGTGTTAAGTGTTTTAAGTTCTTTGTATATACCAGATATTAATGCCCTGTCTGAGGTGCAAGGGGCAAAGACTTTTTCCCATTCTGGAGGTTCTCTCTTCACACACTTAATTGTTTCCTTTGCTGTGAACAAGCTTTTCAATTTGATGCCATCCCATTTATTGATTTTTCCTTTTACTTCTTGTGCTTTGGGTGTCTTATTTAGGAATTCAGTTCGTAAGCCAACATGTTGGAGTATTGCACCTATGTTTTCTTCTATAATTTTTAAAACTTTTCATGAAGAGATTAGGATAGTGTTCATTACATACGGCCTACTTGGAAATTAAATGTATTTTTAAAGATATATCCTAAGGTGCTGGGAAAAGTGGAAATCCATATGTTGTAAAATGAGTCAATCAAAGTGGATCAAAGATCTAAGAATTAGACAAGAAACCCTACACCTACTACTAGAAGAAAAGGTAGCAATATATTATGGACTCAAAATAGCACACTTTAAACTTAAACTAAGTTTAAAGGTTAGAGAGACATATTATTTTAATAAAAAAGTATAAAAAGTTTCAATGAATATGACCTCTATTTGATGAAATATTTTTTAGAAAACTGAAATCTGTTATAATGCTTATTAATATATATTTTTAAAATATAAAAAATTAAATAAAACAGTCTTATGAATAATTACAGGTATGGTGAAACCATGACGAAAAGAATATGAATGACAGATATAAAATTGAACTGATGATTACCTATGAGAAGGAAGAGAAATAGAACTTGAGGTGAGCACCTAATAGGGATTTTAAACTTATAAAAATGTCTTATTTTACATTTGGCTTCTAATTCCAAAGAAGTTTTTTTATGACGGATAAGTAATAAAAAATACAGATTCCTTATTGTCCTCTTCACGTATTGCAGTTCATAATAACATGAAGATTGTATCTTTGCTGTTTCTGCTGTAGAAAATACACAGACCCATACTTGATTTGTGAGGAGACCCATAGTCCAGTTTGTGCACCTGATGGTAGCACCTATCATAATTACTGTATGTTTTGCATGCAAATAGGTAAGAACACATCAGTAAACATCTGCTCCTCTTGTTGAGCTACCAATACACATTAGGAAACTACTGTGTTCTTCATCTAAAACCATGTTTGCAGTAAAGACCTATTTTACTCCTGTTAAAGACTGAAGAGACACACTTCAGTTTTATTTTAGAAATCCCCCCTTTCGTAAATAGGTTAGCTTGAGCCATACGTATGGTGCTGTCTTATTTTCAAGTACCTGAATCAATTAAACATATTTAATTGAATATAAATTTTGTAATTCCTAGCAATAGAAAAATATTCTGTCAAGTGGTAGACAAAAGTAAACTATGAATCTCTGTCCCTCTCTCCCTCAAGTCTCGGTCCCAACACTTACTGAGGACTGAGAAAGTAGCACCAAAGCAGGAAGGAGGACATGTCAAAGGCTTTGGAAAGAAATCGAAAGAACTCAAATACAAGTACTCTACTGTATTTATTGTTCAAACATTGACTTGCTTGGAAGCCTATGGATACCATGAGGGAAACTGACATTGCTTTTTGCTTTTCCCTCTCTTTTCTACAGACAAAGTCACGGTGAAATTATTTTCAATTATTTTGGCACATGCTCATCCTTGGGTTGTAGCACTGTGCATTCATAGGTTTCCTCTTATCAAACCGTTCTGCTTTTGGATTCTACAGAACATTAACCTTGAGTGTCTTGAAGTCCTAGTTAAGTAGGTGGATCCTGTTTTGGAACCCAGGAGAAACTATAAGAATTGGGAAATCCTTGTAATTTTCAAATCTTATCATTTCACATGTTTAATTTATCAATCTTCAAATACTTTTCTTGCATATTAGTATTTACTAAGATAACTTTTATCTTTGTGGTTGTACAATTGGTTCACACATGCAAAGCATAAGCAAATCTACTTAGAGTAATGTCCCCAAACTTGCCTTTAGTGTATATGAAAAGCGTAGATAGCTGAGACCTCCCTGTTCTAAGGGACCAAAATGTTCAGGAGAAAGGTCTGGTTCTTCTGGAGAAATCTTAAGCAGTGACCCCATTAAACATTTTACTCCTAAATAAGTTTAATATTGAAAGAAACATAGATTCTATACTGAAGCACTAGAGATTTTTACTCTATTTTTTAGGGTACAGGCTAAACCATTACAAGAGACACAAAGTAGCATGCAACTTAAGTAATTTGTAATTTTACCTCCTTTTTTCCAGAAATGGTTCTAAAGTGGGCACAAAAACTTCGAATAGAGGAAGTTCTGCTGTCCATGAGTCAGGTCTTCAATTTTTAAGATAAAACACATATAGTAGTCCATTCATATCTACCTGTCAGCCAAGGAGAATTATGCTTAATTGAAAGTCCATATGCTTATTTAACACTTCATCAAAACAATATAGAATTAATATTTGAAGGCAACAATGTACCATAATGTATACCACTCTGCCAGGTTCATGCTACTAAACCATAAATATCTGTAAAATGCAACATCAAAAAATACAAACACTGTTTACACAGTATGTCAAGTATCTACTCTTTACATATCCATTAGAATGAATATTTATTATGCAACCATATGGCTCTGGTATTTTTGCCTTGAACCAAATATTTTTCCTTTCTTTTGTAGATCTTGTACAAAAGATGGCATGGCAAACATTGATATAGTGTTGACATGTTTATTAAAATTCACTGTGTGTCAGGATTCTTGCATAACACTAGATGATAAGCAAAGCCAGGTGTATGATTGCTCTCCTCAAAGACAGCATACTTGGCAAATTTATTTTCCAACAGTAAATGAGCAACTGCTCAGTACCAAGAAGTCTGCTGTGCGGTTTCACAAGTACCTTGTATTTTAATTATTTTGAGAATTAGTTGCATGGACACACCTTAGCCAGTTATGTAGGCTCAGCTAACACGTCACCTCACCTCATGATATTAATAAAACTTAAAATAGGAAAATTCAAAATGAAAGGTGTTTTGCTTTTTTGACCCATGCAATTCCACCACCTGATTGACATGGTACAATGGAAATTGTTTTTGGTCTGAAGGGCCATTTGCTTTGAACTTAACTTATTCTTGGCCTAGATGAAGAAGGAAACAAAATGCCTCCAGTAACAACATAAGTCACAATTTCACATGAGTGGAGTTTTTTAAATTTAGTAATTTGGGCAATGATGTGTTTTCAGAATGCAAATGTTGAGCTTTTCTGTTTGACTTAAGGATCAATTTCATCACCTGACCAGTTTCCCATCCATGCAATTACACCTTGTCTGCTTCCACATCTCAAGTCTATGGTTAAATGGGGTTTTCATATTTTTAGTTCTCAGTTGTCAGAATTCTTTACATATTCTCGATACAATTTCCTTATCAGATATATAATTTTCACATATTTTCCCTTTCTGTGAGCTTCCCCTTCCTTCCTTCCTTTCTTCCTTCCTCTTTTTCTCTCTTTTCTTCTGTTTATTTCTTGCAGTTCTGTGGATTGAATCCAGTGCCTCAAACATACCAAGTTAGCACTATACCATTGATCTACATTGCCAGTCCTATGGCTCACTTTCTTAAAGTGCCTCTATAAATACAAAAAATAAAAACTAAAAAGCTGCTGTGATAATGTCTAACATATTTTTTATTCTTTTGTTGCTTATACTTTTGATTCATTATGAAGGATCTGTTGCTAAATTCAATGTCACAAAGTTTTATATTTTTGCATTTTCTTCTAAAAGTGTTATAGTTTTTCTTGTTCTTATATTTGTTCTTTTACTCATTTTGAGTTAATTTTTATATATGGTGTGAGATAAGGATCCAACTTTTCATTTTTAATCCCATTAAGACTCAAGTTTTAAATTCTGCAAATATTTTAATAAAATTAAAATGTGCCTTAAAATAAGTTGGAAATCAAAATCTAGAGTATACATATTGCAATATTGATATTATAGTTTTTATAATTATATTATATATTACATGATTATATGGTATATACTACATCCAGAATGATGGGACACTATCAGATAATGTGGCCATCCAGTTAACACCATTTGTGAAAACACTGTTTTTCCCCATAGAACACTTTTTATAATCTCATTGAAAATAAGTTTAGCATAAGAAAATCATCAATTTAATAAGATATAAAGCCCTGAATGCTTTTTCCCACAAAGTCCTTTATCTGAAAAGCAAAGATCCAGAAAAATAGTTGAGAAGATCCTGTGAGAACTCATGTATTGATTCAGATAGTATTTTCTTGCTAAGTTCTCACATGGCAAAAGGCATGGGCTGGCGCTCCATAGTGTCTTTTGGAAGGGCACTAATGCCTACTGTGAGGACACCATCTTCACGACTTAATCACCTCTCTATACTGTAACTGGAGATTCCACCTCCTAAAATCATCATTTTGGGATAGGAGGATATTAGATCAATGAATTTTGGGGGCCACAAATTTTCGCACCACAGAAATAAGCCATACAAATATAGGTATTAGAATTAATTCCATCAGATGATCATAGAAAAGAAAGGCTTTATGGGAAAAAAATCGTCCATTGAACTAATATATGCACCATGGAAATCTACAAGAATACAGAGCAAATAGAGAAGATTATTCCAAGAAATAATGGATGAAAACTCCCCAAATATGGAGAAGAAAATAGTCTTCTGGATCCAGGAAACTTAATGAGCCCTGAACAAGATGAATTCAAAGAAATCCACATCAAGTTGCAATAATTACCAAAAATCAAAGGCAGGGGCTGGAGCAGTGGCTCAGCAGTTACAGCACTGCCCAGCATGCACAAGTTTGTGAGTTCAAACCCCAGCACCACGTATACGATGAAGTCTTGGAGCAATGAAATTCACATGAAAAACTAAATAAAAAATTGTTTCTCTCTTTCTCTCTCTCACTGTCCCTCTCTCTCTTTAAAAATAAATTAAAAATCAAAGGCAAAGAGTGAATGCTGAAAGCAACAAGAGAAAAACATGACATCACATACAATGGAAACCCTCAAAAGTCTATCAGATTTTGCTGCAGCCACATTTCATGCCAGCAAGTAAAGGGATGACACATTCAAAGTGCTAAACTAGCAACAAAGAATATTATGATTAACTAAACTATCCTTTAAAAACTATCCCTAAAAAGAAGAGTGAAAGACTTTCCATAAGTACCAAAAACTAAGATCTGAGACCTGATTATAAGAAATGCAAAAAAAAAGAGTTTTTTAAACTGAAATGAGAAGATTGTAAATAGTAATACAAAGGAAATGAAATACAAAACTCAGTAATAAAGGTAACTGTACAAATACAGAACAGTGAAATTTAGAGTTATGGGTAAAAAAAAACCTTTATATTATAGTGTAAAATTAAAATACAAATTTATGGGGGCTGGAGCAACAGCCTGGTAGTTATGATGCTTGCCTGGCATGTGTGAGTAAGTGGGTTCGAACCCCAGCACCACATACACAATGAAGTGTCAGAGCAATGAAAGCCATGAATAAACTAAATAAAATTGATTCTGCCTTTGTCTCTCTCTCTCTCTCTCTCACTGTCCCTCTCTTATAAAAAAAAAAAGAAAATACAAAATTATGACAATAGCCATAACTATTTAAAGACGTTAAGGGCTGCAAAATATGAAAAGATAAAAATGGTAACATCAACAACATAATTGAGAGAAAGTAGTTTTATATGAAATAAAAGTTACAGTGCTAAAAATTTGAAGCAGATTAGTATAACTTTAATAATCAGTTGTATATTCTACCAGTTGAGTCAGGACTGAACACAAATGTGTGCGGATGTGTGCACAGGAACATATATCTGCCATGATTAACTATTAATTCTGAAAAATCAAACTTAAATCAATATATTTATACTATTTTAAACCAATTTATTTTAGGCTCTGATTCTTAAGTGGGTTGAGAAATCAAAGACGTTTACAACCTGTATTGTAATATAATAAAATAGAAAATAAAATAATATACGAAATATTACCTGATAACGCACACAATGTAGCAGAAACTGTGAAATGTCTATTTTGGAGATGTGTATTGTATATTTATAGTGTGGTTGCAATTTAAAATGAATTTCTTACTATGTGTTCCAGTCTAAAAGCCCCATATAAACATACAAAGAAGATGAGAAACTTTAACTACAAGATCTCCTTCTCTTATCATGAAGCAGATGAATGTGCATTTTCTCTCAGTCTTCAGAACATGCTACTTATCTCCTGCTAGAAATAGAAAGGAACCAAATATCTTTATTAAAACATCATTTATTAAGGAATCAATGATCAATTTCTTAGGACTGAGCCTTTGATCATTCATTTGTACTTCAAGCAAATATTTCTCCATTACATTATTCCTTTGGTAATAATAGTTCCACATACAACTCAGGTTTACATTACCAATTGTCATGTCTTTCAGCCTGTTTTATTTCATTTGATTTCTGCATGTGTTCTGCTTTAATAATTCTCTTTGACCCATTATGGATTTGGGGCTGATTTCACCATTTAATTTCTTTCAGTACCCACCTTTGCCCAATAAGAAAGACATTTTCTGTTTTCTCATGGATTTGTTACAAGCAAAAATTAGAAATTTCAGTTATATGCTTGAGAAATTTCATTGCATTTATATTTCTGGCTGAATAAATAATTTAATCCCTTTTTTAGAAATCTAACATGATGTTCATAACATGAGGATTTTTAAAAGTTCAGAGCTAGGCATATAACAATACAACAAATTAAATCCTTCCCATAGGTTTTCTTATGCTAACTTAAATGTAAAACCAAGTTAATTAGGGATATTCATCAAATCTAGGTTCAAGGGACAAAATTTCTTTTAAAGACATTTAAATATCTTAATTCTAAGGCATCAGAACAGCAGATTATGTTTGGTGCTGGGAGTATGACCATGACACAACTAATTTGGATTTATCTGAATAGTTGGTTTCATAAGATCTACACTATTTACCCCACACCAAACTTCCCCTCCACCCTCAGCCAAGACTAATGTCACACAGGGCTTACACAGTCTGGAAAATACTTTGTTACTAGTCTAACATAATCACATAGAAAATGTGCTGTTACAGTGCCAGTGCAGATTACAGCAATAATTCTCTTCTACATGAGATAATGGTAATTAGATTTCATTTTTATCACATACAAGAGCTTTAAAAGGTCAAAATACACAAATATTTACCACCCAGGCTTACCTGCCTGTACAGGAATCTAGCAAGCTTTATTCCCACATTTTTTATTGGTGCATTATAGTTGTACATATTACAGGGATTTATTGTTACACATTCATCCATGCATACAATATAAAAATATCAATCCTCAGCATTTCTTCCTCCCTACCTACCACCTATCTCTTCCTTCTACTGATTTTCCTTTAATTTTTTATTAACTTCATGATTAACCAGTGGTTGGATCATCCTGAAAAACTTGTACATGCATGCAAATCAATTTCACTTCAAGATCCCCTCCTTTTCCATCACCCTTATCCCTCCAGTCCTTCCTTCCCTCTCCACTTTTCTTTCCTCTACTCTACTAGATTTCCTTTAGCTGATCTATTAATTGGTATTTAATCGATTCTTTATATAACCTTATCCTTTCCTCCTGCTTTCCTTTGTTTTACTCTACCTTCCACATGAGAGAAACATTCAACCTTTGAGTTTCATTTAGTATGATAGTCTCCATTTCCATCCATTTACCAGCAAATGCCATAATTTCATTTTTAATGGCTGAGTAGAATACACACACACACACACACACACACACACACACACACACATACACAGGAGAGAGAGAGAGAGGGAGTCACAATTTCTTAGTCCATTCATCTAATGGCAGGAATATGGGTTTATTTCATAATTCAGTTATTGTGAATTGTGCTGTTATAAACATTGATTGGCTGTGTCACTGTAGTATGGCTATATTAGATCTTTAGGTAAAATAAGCAGGAATGGAATAGCTGTATCATATGATTGTTCCTTCCCTACTTTTATGAGTAACATCTATACAACTTTCCACTCCTATTCAATATAGTCCTTGAAACAACCAAGTTTTCAAAGTATTTATGACAAGTGAACATGCCAAGGCTGGAGGCATCTCAATACCAGACGTCAAAATATACTACAGAGCTTTAGTAATAAAAACAGCATGTTACTGACAAAAAATACCCAAGAAATCCAATGGAATAGAAGAGAAAACAGAGACAAACACACACAAATAAAATCATCTCATCCTCGACAAAGGCCCAAAAACATACTTTGCAGAAAGGACAGTCTTTTTACCAAATTATGCTGAGAAAACAGCATAGCGATGTGTAGAATGAAACTAGAGTCATATCGACCACCTGCATAAAAGTAAACTCAAAGTGGATTGAAAGACAGAGAAATTAAAACCTCGGAACTGCTACAAGAAAGCACAGGGGCAACACTCCAACATATACATGCAAGCATCAACTTCCTTAATAAAACTCCTAATGTTCAAGAATTAAAATTAAAGCTTCTGGACAGAAAATGAAATAGAAGCATGAAAACCTTTTCCTGTTACTCGTCAAACAGATAATAACAATGATACATAAAAGAACTAAAAAAAAAAACCTCAAAACTCAAAAAATCCAATCAACAAATTGGCAAATAATGTAAACTGATGTTTATCAAAAGAAGAAATGCAAATGAACAACAAACACATGAAAAAATGTTCAACATCCTTTGTGCTAAGGGAAATACAAATCAAAACTACACTGAGATTTCATTTCACTTCAGTTATAATTGCAACCATGAATATAAATGATAATAATAAATGCTGTCAAAGATGTGGGGAAAAGGCACACTTACACATTGTTGGTGGGAATGCAAATTAGTACAAACACATTGGGAAACAGTCTCAACATTTTTCAGGAGATTAGTAATAGATCAATATGACCCAGGTGTTCCACTCTGGGTATTTATCCAAAAGAACTGAAATCCACATCCAAAGGTGATACATGTATTCAAATATTTATAGCAGCAAAATACACAGGAGCCAAGTTGTGGAATTAGCCTATGTGTCCATCAACAGATGAATAAAGAAAATGTGATATATATGTAATGGAGTTCTACTCAGCCCTAAAGAAAAATGAAATTATATCATTTGCAGGTTAATAGATTGGACTGAAGAATATCATGCTAAGTGAAATAAGCCAGACTCAGAAAGTCAAGGGTTAAATGTTTTCTCTCACATGCAGAAGCTACAGAGAAGAAACGAATAAAAACTTAGAGGATTCTCACAAAAATTGAAGAGAGAACCATAGAGTAGAGGTAGGTGGTTGAGGAGAGGTAGTGCAGGGAAAGAACTGAGGAATGAAATAATGAAATTATGCTGCATGCTTGTAGGAATATATCACAAGACTTCTTTAATGTATCACGCCAATGTGTATGTGTGTGTGTGTGCGTATGTGTGTGCAAGTGTGTGTGTAAAACCAGCAGAGTAGGGGATCATGGGGAGAAAGGCAGATAGGGAAAAAAGAAGTGCTGGGGAATGAAATGGAGCAAATTCTGTGCACATAAGAATATGTCATCATGAATCCCATGACCATGTACAACTATAATGCACAATAAAAATTCGCATTTTGTATACAATATTTTGGGGTCAAATGCCTTTTGTGCACCTTAGGCTAGAGAGTACAGCCTTTTCTTGGGCTTCCCCTTTCCTTTCCCTTTCCCTTCCCCTCCCAATTCCTTCCCATTCCTTCCTTCTGCCTCCTCTGTCTCCTCCTCCTCCTCCTCCTCCAACACCACCACCACCACTACTACCACTACTACTACTACTTCCTCTTCTTTTCTTCTTTTTGTTTGTCTGTGATTGATTTTTCTGGTTGTGACCTTCTTGGGTTCTAAGTATGGCATTCATGAGGCAAAGAAAAATCAGGGAACTCATCATCGTGTCATTTCTCAGACCCAGAGGTCTGTAACTAGTCTGCCTTTCCCCTCAAGCTTCAGAATCTTGGAATATTCATTTTATGTGCAAATTTCAGGGTTATTGGTTTTACTTATTGATAGAAATAAACAATGTACACCTACACCATATTCTCAGA
This sequence comes from Aplodontia rufa, assembly GCA_004027875.1. Classification (NCBI taxonomy): domain Eukaryota; kingdom Metazoa; phylum Chordata; class Mammalia; order Rodentia; family Aplodontiidae; genus Aplodontia; species Aplodontia rufa. Next base: position 161,001 of record PVKS010000204.1, on the reverse strand, counting down.
TACATCAATAGTATTTACATATTTGACTTGATTGGGAAACACCATCATTCAAGCCATTTATAGCCCTTCTGATTTTCTGTTATCTTGTACTACCAGTTACAAAAAGTGGATGCTGAAATCTTTAACTACATTTGGGTATTTATCCATTTCTCCTTTCATTTTGGTCCACTTTTTTCTTTATTTACTTCAATGCTCTGTATCTTAAAACATACACATTTCAGAGTGGTATCTCTTAAATTCTTAATTTTCTTTTAAATTATGTCTTTTCATCTCTGGCAATGTTTCTTATTCAGAGGTCTAATTTACATCTCATTCCTGCTTTCTTATGTATATTTTATGGTAATGGTTTGGTATATTCTTTCTATTCATTTAATTTTAAATGTGTATTGTGTTTTTATTGCACTATAATAACACTTAATAGTGGGGTTCATTGTGAAAAATTCATACAGGCACAGAACATAAAATATAACACGATGAATCACACTTTTATGTGTGTGATCATAATGAAAAATCCATTTAGTTTTAATGACTCATATATGCCTCTCTATAATTTAAGTGGAATTTTTGAACATACAATATAATTTGGGATTTGTGCTTTTCTGTAACCTGACAATATCTCTTTTACTGCTTCTAACCCATTTAAATTGGTGTAATTATCAATATAATTTGGTTTAACTTTTCTTCCTTGTTTTCTTTGTACTATAAATTCTTTGTTTCTTTTTTATTCTTTCCTGCCTTCATTTGGATCATCAACATTTTTATTATTCTACTAAATTTCTCTTATTGGCTTATTAGTCATATAGATTTTTAAAAGTGAGTTTATAGGTCCCCAAGAAGGTGATCTGAAGAGAGACGGCTTCCCCAGTGGCTCCAAGACTGGATGAGAAATCCTCAGTTCATCTCCAGTATATTGAGGTGCATTTGTGGGACTACCATCTTGAAATCCAAGTGCTAATTTGCTCATTGGATATGAGGAGCAGAGACTTGGGAGAAACGAGTGGAGAAAAAGAGGGATTTTTTCCGTCCTGGCAGGGACAGGCCGCTCTGCTGTCTTGGCTTGCACTCGGCAGGAGTGGATGAGAAGCCAAGACAGCCAGTGAGCATATCGAGCATATCGCTACGGAGAAACCTCCGTGCTTTAAAGTTAGCACTATTGCAGACTCACATCCAGCACTTACACTCCATCTGGTGGTGTGATCAGAGTCTGAAGCTGCCTACAGAGAAGCTTAGTGGAGCAGGCTGCCTGGCCATGTGAGAGCCGACCAGCCTCCACCATTAATGCCTGGGGCTGGCGCTCTCTGGGTCTTCATAGCAGGCTCTGAAAGCTGCATCAGGAGATGGTCACAGACCACAGGCTGAACCAGGAAGAGAACTCTTTGGACAGGACGTGTCTCCACTTTGCTTACGGGGTTTTGGGTTTGTGGAGTAAAGGGGAGCATTTCTTAGCCCTATCCACCCCACCCCAGCCATAAGGATCCTGTGACAAGTTTAACGCTCTGACTCCTCTGTCCCTGCACAAAAATCTCAGGAGACAGTTTGGCAACCACCAGCAGAGGGAGCATTGAAAAACATCTCATCCCCCTGCTCGTAAAGCTCATAAAGCCTTAAGACCTGACTTTCAGATCCCCTGAAAGTCCAAAATGAGAGACCCTGCCACTGAAACCCAGACAGACGGTGATCATCTCCTCCCAAAGGGATCAGAAACACTCTTACCGACTATAGCTCCAAGTTTTTATAAAGAATTTTTTATTTTTTATCTTTTTTGTATATATACATTTTTCCTTCTTTTCATTTTTTTCCCTTCGTTTCTCTCCTGTTCTTGATGTGTATTCATGTGGAAAAGTTTATTGGTTCATGATCATACAAAAATACTAGCTGTTTTTGTTTCCCTGTTCTTTCATTTTCTGGGGGGAGGGGTTCTCCCCCTCCTTTATTTTTCTTTTTCTCTTAAATTTTGTTTTGTTTTGTTTGTGTGTTTCTTTCTCATTTTCTTTTTTTCTCTCTGTTGTCTCTCTTATTCATTCTTGTCTATCCTGTCTATCCCTTTCCTGCCTCCTGAGAACAGAGATTCTGATCAGTGTATATAGTATTTGAACTATATTGTGCCTGACATGCATAATTTACCTGTGGGAACTTCTTCCCTTAAGTGATCACCTTAATCTTATTAATATCTCTTTTACCCTTCCTATATTTGGCCACAGCTATCTTAGCTTCCCTCCAGATCTGTATTTTCTTTTCTTCTTCTTCTTGCTTTACATATTTATTTTAATTTCTTTTCTTCCTATCAAGTTTTTTTTCTTTCTACACAAATCCTTTACCTCCTCCACTTTCTCACTGTCCACAAACAGTCAATATAATCACCTCTCTAAATTTCACTTGCATTTCCTTCTCTCCCTGGCTCCCAATTAGTTAATACCCCTTGACCCCCACCATTAAGGCTGCGTAACAATGGATGTGATTGTCAATCTGAATAACAATTGTATGTTTTGAAGTCAGACATAGGTGAGAGTTAAAAACTAGTGTTGCTGAAAATATTGATTATCATTACCACCAGTTTCATAGGCTGAGTTCAAAAGTGTACTACGGTCTGTTCTAAATAACCAATTTAATACTATTTATTGTAAGGTTTGGTTGTTCATATTTATAATCTTCTATTAGTGTAGGAGGTGTTGGAAATTTTTAATGGTAACTGACAGTTCACAGGAAAGGGATTAGACGTCTGAACTCAACTTTTCTGACAATACCCCAACCCAAGTAGGGGACTGGAAAAAACTCCCAATCCAAAAGCTTAGTCCTTAAGGGGTGGGAAAAAAAGAACCCCAAGTCTTGTATTGCTTCCACAAAGGGATCTCCAGTCAAATAAGCAAGAAGAATCTCTTCAGAGATGAGGAATCAAACTCAAAGGGGTTCACCTCAATCTCACAACTCCCCTAGCAAGGGAGCTATGGCTGGGGACAAGGAGGAAAATCTACAACAAATTGTCAATGAACTGATAACAAAAAGGAACAACGAATTAGAAGAAGAGATAATGAAGGGAATAAATGAGAAAACTCAAGAGTTAAGAAATTCGATCATTAAAGAAATCAATATTCTCAAAAAGGAAGTAACAGATATAAAATCTGCAGTCAATGACATGAGAGGGACCATGCAAGAATTTAATAATATACTAACTTCAGTAGAAAGTAGAACCTCTGCTATTGAAGAAGAACATCTGACAATGAGGACAGTCTAACCAATCTAGAGCACACTAACAAAAAAGAAAAATAACAAAGAGAACACGAACAGAATTTATAAAATGTCTGGGATGAAATGAGAAGAAACAATCTGAGAGTAATTGGGATACAGGAAGAAATTGAAGACAGGCACGAATGGTATGAGAAACATCCTCAAGGAAATTATGAAAGAAAACTTTTCTCATATAAAAACAGAATCAGACATGCTCATCCAGGAAGCTTATAGGACACTCAATAGGCCTAATCAAATGAGAAACTCACCAAGACATATCATATTGAAAATGTACAACAGGAATACCTAGGAAAAATTATTAAAAGCAGCATGGGAGAAATGCCAAATCACATTTAGAGGTAAACCAATAAGAATTGTCTGTGACTTTTCAACCCAGATTCTGGAGGCAAGAAGGTCTTGGAAAGAAATCTTTCAACATCTGAATGACCAATATATGCAGCCACAAATTCTATAACATGAAAAACTCAGCGTCAAATTTGATGGAGAAATAAGAACTTTTCAAGATAAGGCAAAACTGGCAGCATTCGTAAACAGAAAACCTGGCTTACAAAGAATTCTCAAGGAAACACTCCAGACAGAAGAACAAGTAATCAATATCCAAAACCCATAAACAGAGAAAATTCAGTAAAAGTATCACTCTATCAATAACCAACCAAGATAACAACATAACTGGCAAAAAAAAGATGCAATGACTACGAACCAATTATACATTTCTATTTTAACACTGAATGTGAATGTTTTACATGCACCACTCACAAGACACAGACTGGCAGACTGGATAAAAAAACAAAATCCAACAATATACTGCTTACAAGAAACCCACGTAAAAGGCAATGACATCTACAGAATAAGGGTGAAAGAGTTAAAAAAAATCTACCATGCATATGGCCCAAGAAAGCAAGCCAGTTTCACAATACTTACATCCAACAAAGTAAATATTAAACATAAATCAATCAGAAGAGGTAAAGAAGGCCACTACTTAGTACTAAAAGAAACCCTACAACAAGAAGGAATAACCATAGTTAATATTTACTCTCCAAACAACAGTGCACCAAACTATGTGAATAACTTACTTCATGACATCAAATCACTCGTGGATCTAAACATAATAATACTGGAAGACTTCAACACTCTGCTGTCACCATTAGACAGATCATCAAAACAAGAAATCTAATAAGAAATCACCAGCCTAAATAACTCCATAAATCAAATGGACTTAAAAGACATATATAGAATATTCCACCCTAAGATGGCAGAATACACCTTCTTCTCTGCAGCACATGGATCCTTTTCCAAAATAGATCATATTCTGGTTCACAAAGATAATCTCAGCAAATATAAAAATGTAGATATTATTCCATGTATACTATCAGACCACAATGCCATGACCCTAACAATCAACAGTAGAAATCATAACAGAAAACAAACATATTCATGGAGATTGAATAATATACCTTATTAAATGAAGAATGGATCCAAGAAGACATGAGAGAAGTAATCCAAAAATTCTTGGAACAGAATGAAAATGAAGACACAACATATCAAAACCTCTGGGACAGCATGAAAGCATTCCTAAGGGGAAAATTTATAGCACTGAGTGCCCACATTAAAAATAAGGAGATATCCCAAATAAATAAGCTTACGCTACATCTCAAAGTCCTTCAAAAGGAAGAATAATCTAACCCCTAACCCAGCAGAAGAATGGGAATAATCCAGATCAGAGATGAAATCAATGAAATTGAGAACAGAAAACAATAAAAAGAATTGATGAAACAATGAGCTGATACTTAGAAAAAATAAGCAAGATATATAGACCTCTAGAGAATCTCACTAAAAGGAGAGAAATAAAGCCAATCAATAAAATCTCCAATGAAAAAGGAGCAATCACCACTGCCCCACAGAAATCCAACAAATTATAAGATCATAGTTTGAAAAACTATACTCCTCCAAATTTGATAATTTGGAAGAAATGGATAAATTTCTTGACACATACAATGAATTGACTCAGGATGATATTGAATTACTAAATAGCCCAAACACAAGCTCTGAAATCCATATTGCAATTAAAAGTCTACCAAAGAAGAAAAGCCCAGGACCTGATGGCTTCCCCACTGATTTTTACCATACTTTTGAGGAGGAAGTAACACCTCTCCTAATTAAGTTATTCAACAAATTGAAAAGGAAGAAACTCTCCCAAACAATTTTTATGAAGCAACCATAACTCTGACACCAAAAGCCAACAAGGACACATCAAAAAAAGAAACTACAGACCAATATCCTTGATGAACCTGGATGCAAAAATCCTGAAAAAGTTCTAGCAATCCATATTCAAAAATTTAGCAAGAAGATAATCCATCGTGATCAAGTGGGCTTCATCCCAGGTATGCAGGGCTGGTTCAACATATGCAAAACACATTAATGTAATTCACCACTTTAACATGATCAAGGACAAAAACCATATGATCATCTCAATGGATGCAGAAAAGGCCTTTGATAAAATTCAGTACCCTTTTGTGCTCAAAATTCTAGAGAAGATAGGGATCAAAGGAACTTGTCTGAACTATGTAAAGGCTATATATGCTAAACCCTTGGCTAGTATAATACTGAATGGAGAAAAGTTGAAAGCATTTCCACTAAACAGGAACAAGGCAAGGCTGTCCGCTCTCACCACTTATATTCAATATCATTCTTGAGACCCTAGCAGTAGCAATAAGGCAAAAGAAAGAAATCAAAGGGATATAAATAGGAAGAGAGGAAGTCAAACTCCCTTTTTGCTGATGACAAGATCCTGTATCTGGAAGATCCAAAAAACTCCACCAGTAAAATGTTTGAAATTATGCAGATTCAGCAATGTGGCCAGCTACAAGATCAACACCCATAAATTAAAAACTTTCCTATACACTAACAATAATAGGGCAGAGGAAGAAATTAGGAAAACAGTCCCATTCACAGTATCCTCAAAAATAATAAAATAGTTGGGAATCAACCTAACAAGGGAAGTCAAAGATCTCTACAATGAAAATTACTGGACATTGAAAAATGAAATACAAGATGACCTAAGATTGAAAGATGTTCCAAGTTCTTAGTTAGGCAGAATTAATTTAATAAAAATGGCCATTTTGCCAAAAGCACTACATAGATTCAGTGCAGTTCCCATTAAGATACCAATGTCATTCTTTACAGATATAAAAAATTCTCAAAATCATTTGGAACAATAAAAAAACCCAGAATAGCCAAAACATTAGTAAGCAAGGAAGATGAAATAAGCAGTTTTGCTATACCAGATCTAAAACTATACTATAAAGATGTAAGAATAAAGACAGCAATGGTACTGGTATCAACATAGGAAGGAAAACCAATAGAATAGAAAAGAAGACTCTGAAACAATTCCACAAATATTTAAGCATCTGAATTTTGACAAAGGGGGACAAAATATTACATGGAGGAGAGACAGCCTATTTGTGGTGGGTGGCACCCAGGGGCCGCGCCATGCAGGCAGCTTTAAGATGGTGGCTGGCGGCTGGCGAAGCCTGGTCAGCTGACCTCTTGCTGTTCCTGGTTCATATGCTTGCAATATCTGACCACCTAGGGACAACCAATAGGAGCCAGCAGAGTTTTCTTCCTCGTAGCAACAACCTGCTGATTGGACTACTTTCGCTATATAAGTTGTGTAACTTCCTGATTAAAGATACATCTCCGCAAGCAACAAGAGTGTACATGTCATTATTGCCGTTTCACTGGTCAAACGCGACAAATGGTGGCCCGTATGGGGAACACCTCCGAAAAAAGTGGTAAGTGGCTAAGGCAAGGTAAGTTGTTAGAGATAGACAAGAACTCTATTAGATAGAGTGTCGAAGTGAAAGTAAAAATTTCAGAAGCCGCGTTTTCAAAAGCGGGAACCTTGAAGTTAACATTAGGCTCCTGTGAGGAGAGGAAGCACTGGCTTAGAGCTAGGGAAGGATGTCCTATGTTTTGTTGGCAAAAAGTTGTTCTGTGTGTCTTTGTGTGCTTATTGTTGGTGTGGTTCTGTAGTATTGTTGTTGTTGCTATTTTGTTAGGGATTAGAATCCACCATGGGCTCGGAAATGTCATGAATGAGAATGGAACAACCGCTTAAGGAACTATTGAAAAGAAATGGTACACCTTTAAAAACAGCCATGGCCCGGGCATTCCTTAGGAGAGTGGAAAAATGTTGCCCTTGCTTTTTAGAGGAAGGGCTATTAAATACCCCTCAATGGGAACATTTGGGGGAGGAATTGCATAGGCAAGACAGAGAAAAGCCTCTCCCAGTAGGAGTGCTAGCCATATGGAATCTGGTGTGCAGTTCCTTGCAGACCCCGAAAGAGGAAATACAAGATATTGTCCAACAGGGAGAGGAAGTATTAGAAGAAATTAAGGCAAGCTCAACCTCATCCGTACTTGGAGAGGATCTAGATGAGCTACCTGATTCAACGCTGATAGAGCTGGATCGTCAGATCAGAGAGCAGCAAGGAAAAGGTCCTAGTGCCCCCCCCCATGCCTCCTGCATATGCTGATGGGTGTTGCTGTAAATGCTCATCCCATTATTCCACCGCTCAGGGTAAATCTAGGGTGGAGGAGACTACTTGGAAAGATATTAATGATTCCACTGATCCTGGGGCCTTTCCTGTATTGCAGAATGCAAATGGCACCCAATACCATGAACCTATAAATTTTAAATTGGTCAAGCAGTTAAAAGAAGCAGTTATGACTTATGGAGTGCAAGCAGCATTCACACTCTCCCTATTGGAGTCCTTGGGCTCTTCTAACCTTACACCTTTAGATTGGGGGAATCTTGCCCATGCATGTCTGTCTGGGGGTCTATACCTATTATGGAAAGTTGCTAATCAAGAGCGTTGCTTAGATCTTGCTCATCCAAATGCCAATGCGGGCAACCCTCAATGGAATCTGGATATGTTGTTAGGTATGGGACAATACGAAGGACAAGCACAGCAAATTAATTATCATCCAGGTGTACCAGCAGATAAGTGCTGCAGCTGTCAAAGCCTGGAAGACCCTCTCTGGCACAGGAGACTTACAAGGGCAGTTATCTAAGGTCATCCAAGGAGCCAATGAGCCTTATGCAGATTTTGTGGACAGATTAATGCAGACCGCCAGTCGTGTATTTGGGGATGTAGACCAGGCCATGCCCCTAGTTAAGCAACTTGCTTATGAGCAAGCAAATAAATGGTTTAAAGAAGCTATTAGTCCTTGGAGAAATAAGGAATTATCTGCATATTTGAAAGCATGCAAAGATATTAATGAGACAGTTATTCAAGGACAGGTGATGGCAGCGGCAATCACGCAAGGCATGAAGGGAGGAGGAGGGACTCAGGTAAATTGCTTTAAATGTGGAAAACCTGGTCATATGAAAAGAAACTGCCCTAACCCAGGCCCCTCAGGGACGTGTCACCACTGTAGGAAAGGAAATCATTGGACTAATGAAGGCAGGTCCACAAGAGATAAAGACGGTAATCCATTACCTCCAAAAAACGGGAAGCAGGGCCCTCAGCCTCGGGGCCCACAAATATACGGGGCCATTCAGACAGTGCCATGCACTCATTTCCCATTGATGCCCCAATTCGACAAACAAGAGGGAGCGCAGGATTGGACCTCTGTGCCTCCGCCAGAGCAATATTAACCCCAGATATGGGAGTGCAACTAATTCCTACTACTGTTAATGGTCCTCTACCCAAAGGGGTGGTAGGATTGGTTTTGGGGAGGAATTCATCTGCTTTGAAGGGCCTTATGATTACTCCTGGAGTTATTGATCCTGACTACATGGGAGAAATTAAAATACTTGCAGCAGCTCCTCGAGGTATAGTTGTTGTGTCCCCTGGTGACCATATAGCACAATTACTGGTATTACCCAGTTGTCATGAGAAATATCCTTCCAAGGAGGTTATCAGAGGACATAGAGGGCTTGGGTCCACTGGCAGTAGTATTGCCTTCCTATCCCTAGATTTAAAACAAAGGCCCATGACAAATTTAATGATAGAAGGTAGATGTTTCCAAGGATTGTTAGACACTGGAGCTGATAAAAGTATCATTAGATTGGCAGATTGGCCAAAGTCCTGGCCCCTTGACAAAGCACTCCAAACACTCAGGGGCCTAGGAACAGCCTCCAACCCTGACAGGAGTGCTAAGATACTGAAATGGAAAGATAATGAAGGCCACGAAGGCATGGTTCAACCCTATGTCCTTGATAACCTCCCAGTAAACTTATGGGGAAGAGATATCATGGATGGCATGGGCCTATATCTAACCTCAGACATTGCATATAGTAGTCCTCAGGCTAATCTAATGATGTTAAGCCAAGGACATATTTGGGGTCAGGGCCTTGGAAAAAACAGTCAAGGGATCATAGCACCTGTTAAACTTTCCCCTATTAAAAATAGGGAAGGCCTGGGTTTTTCCCAGAGTCCACTGAGGCATTAAAAATTACATGGAAATCTGAGACTCCTGTTTGGGTCCCTCAGTGGCCCCTCTCTAAAGAAATATTGGACGCAGCCCAAAAGTTGATACAGGAGCAATTAGAGACTGGACATATCAGACCATCCACCTCTCCTTATAATACCCCAATTTTTATCATTAAAAAGAAATCTGGAAAGTGGAGATTACTGCATGATTTGAGGGCAGTCAATTCCATTATGGAGCCTATGGGACCTATTCAACTAGGGCTTCTGGTGTTATCGACTCTCCCTGCACATTGGCCTTGCATTGTGATAGATATAAAAGATTGTTTCTTTTCTATCCCTTTACATGAAGGCGATTGCAAAAGATTTGCTTTTAGTGTTCCTTCTATCAATAATACGTACCCTAATAGTAGATATGAGTGGATAATGCTCCCTCAAGGCATGGCTAATAGCCCCACTATGTGCCAAATCTATGTGGGTAAAGCCCTGGACACGGTAAGAAAACAATATCCTGACCTTTTAATCTATCATTATATGGATGACATTTTACTGGCTCATGAAGATGATGCCATCTTACAAAAGGGTTATTCTAAAACTGTGGAAACTCTAGAGCATTGGGGGTTATTTATAGCTTCCGAAAAGGTGCAGATGACAGGAACGAAGCAATTTTTGGGATCCACTATTCAGGATCGCATGATTAAACCAGCTAAAATAACCATTAGACTGGATCACCTTACGACCTTAAATGACTTTCAGAAATTATTGGGGGACATTAATTGGATACGACCTTCTCTTAAAGTTGCCACTTCAGCCCTGGCTCCACTCTTTGACATACTCAAAGGGGACTCAGATCCCAACTCTCCCCGAGAACTCACCCCGGAGGGCCGTGGGGCTCTTCTTAAGGTGGAACAAGCCATGGAACGGGCTCACCTTGATAGGATAGATTTGAATAAGCCTTTGAATCTAATTGTTTTAGCTACCACCAGCCTTCCTACTAGCGTGTTCTGGCAGGAATGTCCCCTGTTGTGGGTCCACTTGTCCTATTCTCCCAATAAGGTGATATCAAACTACCCTGAAATGGTAGCAGAGATTATTTTAAAGGCATTAAAGATGTCTACATCTGTCTTTGGCACCCACCCATCTGTTATTATTACCCCTTATTCTGCTGCTCAGTTGCAGTATCTCATTAATATTTGTTCCTCATGGACCATACTTTATACTAGCACTCAAGCCCCTTCTGCAGTTTTGGGACCGTCATCCTGTTATATTCCCTATTGTTACTAGAAAAGTACCTATTACTAATGCCACCCTAATATTTACTGATGGTTCAAAGGACGGCACAGGGGCTATCACGATTAATAATCATACTCTAACTATGCTGACCGCTGCTACATCTGCCCAACAAACTGAGCTTTTTATGGACATAGAAGTATTCAATCTCACACTGAACCCTTCAACTTGTATTCAGATAGTAAATATGTTGTAAATGCTGTTCAAAATTTGGAATTGGCAGGGATGATTGCCCAACATTCATCTATTGCCTCTTCCTTGTCTCTTCTGCAAAAACTTATATGGGACAGAAAAAATCCTTTCTTCATATCCCATATTAGAGCACATTCTGGCCTGCCAGGTCCATTATCTTTTGGTAATGATATTGCAGATCTTGCTACCAGGGACCCTCATATCTTCTCCACCATAGAACAAACTAAGGACTTTCACTCTAAGTTTCACGTTAACTCTTCCACCTTATGCTCATGCTTCTCCCTCACTAAGGCTATGGCTCGGGATATTGTCAAAAGTTGTCCTAATTGTGTCACCTTTCTTCCTTCACCTCCTTTGGGAGTTAATCACAAGGGATTATTGCCTAATCATCTTTGGCAAATGGATGTTACCCACTACCCAGAGTTTGGCAAATTACAATTCTTACATGTTACTGTAGACACATTCTCTGGGTTCATCTTGGCTATGCCCCTGGCTGGTGAGAAAGCTAAAGATATACACCTCTCAGGCCTTTAAACAATTCTATTGCAGCTTTGGCATTCAGTATGTTATGGGGATTCCTTACAACTCCACTGACCAAGGTGTCATTGAACGCGCCCACCTGACTCTAAAAACTATGTTAACTAAACAAAAAGGAGGAATAGGGGCATCCTTCAGATCCCCTAAGGATAAACTCTCTATTGCCTTATTCACTATGAATTTTTTGAACCTTGACTCGGATGGACGATCTGCAGCCATCCGTCATGCTGAACCTTCTAAAAGCAAATGGCCTTCAGTCCTCTGGAAAGATGTTTTGTCAGGTCAATGGAATGGCCCGGATCCAGTGTTAATCTGGAGCCGAGGATCTGTTTGTGTTTTCCCACAGGACGCATCATTGCCAATTTGGGTACCTGAACGACTGATCAAGCCTGCACAACTGGAAGGCAACCTTCAAGATGACGAAGAGCAACGGCATGGTGATGATCCTCCTGGCGCTGGGGATACTTCTCCCCATTGTTAGTGGGGAACAGAGACAACTTTGGAATATTGTAAAAGCTTGACCTCATCCTTTACCTCTGTCTGCTTTTTCTAGTTCTTACCATATCCTCTGTTTCCATGATTACTGGTGGTAGGATTTCCAATCTGTTGTTGCTTGGGGAAGAAATTGGTTTGGCTTCCTGGCTTTTGGTAGTTCCCTGTGTCTCACGTCTGGTATCGGTGTCTAGTGGATGTGTAAGCTACGTGGTAACCAGTGTAAACAGACAGCAATTCTATGCCAAGCTTTGCTAGCCTTCGATGCTGGCCACTCCCCTGAAGTATGGCTGAGCATGCTAGACCAGTAGTCAAAGATGGGTCAGACCAGGAAGAGCACATATCAACCTAAGACAGGGATTGAAGAAGTTGTACTTCAACACCCGATGACGGGTAAGAATGTAGCTCTATCCTGGCAACCTAAGACAGGCCCGGTCTCATTTTAAACAAAAAGGGGGAGATGTGGCGGGCGGCACCCGGGGGCCGCGCCATGCAGGCAGCTTTAAGATGGCAGCTGGCGGCTGGCGGATGGTGGCTGGCCAAGCCTGGTCAGCTGACCTCTTGCTGTTCCTGGTTCATATGCTTGCAATATCTGACCACCTAGGGACAACCAATAGGAGCCAGCAGAGTTTTCTTCCTTGTAGCAACAACCTGCTGATTGGACTACTTTCGCTATATAAGCAGTGTAACTTCCTGATTAAAGATACATCTCCGCAAGCAACAAGAGTGTACGTGTCATTATAGCTGCTTCGCTTGTCGAACACGGCACCTATTCAACAAATGGTGCTGGACAAACTGGTCAGCCACTTGCAGAAAGTTGAAATTAGACCCTTATCTTTCACCTTGTATGAGAATCAAATCAAAATGGATTCAGGAGCTAGGAATTAAACCAGCTACCTTGCAACTAATGGAAGACAAATTAGGTCCAACACTTCAGCATTTGGGAGTAGGCAAAGACTTTCTCAACATGCCTCCTAAACTGAAGGAAGTAAAGTCAAAAATCAATGAATGGGATGTCATAAAGCTAAAAAGCTTTTGCACTGTCAAGGAAATAATCAAAATAGTTAAGCGGTTTCCTACAGAATTGGAGAGAATCGTGGGCTATGATTCCTCTGACAGGGGCCTCATATCCAGAATCTACAAAATCCTCAAAAATATCAACTTCAAAAACACAAACAACCCAATCAATAAATGGGTCCAAGAACTAAATAGAAACTTCTCAACAGATGACATTGATCAAGCCAATGAATACATAAGCAAGTGCTCTAAATCACTAGTAATCAGAGAAATGCAAATGAAAACTACTTTAAGATATCACCTCACACAAGTCAGAGTGCCAAAAATGAAGAAAATAACAATAATAGATGCTGGAGGGGCTGTGGAGAGATAGGCACACTAGCACACTGTTGGTGGAACTGCAAACTGTACAGCCCCTCTGGAAAACAGTGTGGAGAACCCTCAAAAAACTAGGGATGAGACCACCATATGATGCTGCTATTCCTCTCCTGAGTATTTTTCTAGGGGATTTAGAATCAGCACATTACAGCCACACAGCAATAGCTATGTTCATAGCAGCTCAATTTACAACAGCTAAATTATGGAAACAACCCAGATGTCCCTCACTGGATGAATGGATCCAAAAACTGTGGTACATATATACCATGGAATTTTACACAGCAATTAGAAACAATGATATTGCAGCCTTTGAAGGTAAATGAATGGCTATGGAAGAAATTATGATGAGCGAAGTCAGCATAACCCAGAGAACCAAGGGTCAAATGTCTTCACTCATCTGTCGAGGTTGGAGCTAAACCCTGACCATTGTGAAAGGTGGTCAACTTTCATGTCTTAAAACCTGAAAAGGTGTAGTGACATACAACCTAAGGTATTCATAGAGATGTATTGGGAAGGAGGGGGGAGGGATAAGGGTGAGTAATTAGGGGGGCTTTAGGGGGTAAATCTAATTTTCAGAATGTAAATATATTATATTGTTTTGTTGGGGAAAAGTTAATTTAAAACATTAAAGTGACACTTTCCCTAAAAAAAGAGAAAAAAGTGAATTTATGAGAGGAAGGCTGCTCCACATTTGGCTCCATGACTGAATGAAAAAACTCCAGGGCAGCTCTATTTCTGCAAGGTTGGTTTAAGGGACAATCATCACTAGAACTCAGCACTAGGTAGGGTACATTTCTGGAGGATAACAGATTTGGGTGCATCAAGTGAAAAAGAGGGGTTGTATCCATCCCAGTGTAGACATGCTGCCTATGACTGCCATTGCTCCCAATCAGCAAGGGAATGGGGAAGGAGCTGACCCATAACATGTGAGCTGATCTGCTGCAGAAAAGCCAAATTCTTTAAGGAACTGTGCATTGGGCTCAACTAGAGACACTCCTGCTGCACCTCCATTTCATAAGAGTAGAACAGTGTCCCTCAACTGCCTGCAAAGGGGAAAATTTGCAGTCTTTTTGAACAGACTGCTCAGTGGGAGTAAGTCAGCTGTTCAGAGCAAGCTACTCCACAATTCTGCCAGGAGCCAGAGTGGGACAGGGGCACTAAAGAGACCAGTCTGGGCTCAGAAGACCTGCAGAGAATATGAGTGTAAACAGCAGAGGGAGCAAGGATATGTTTTCAACCCCTTGCCCATAAAAGCCTTAAGATTCCTGAGTTTCAGATCCCTAGTGAAGCAGACAAATGCCAGGTCTTGGGACATTCCTTAGTCTGATCTCTTCAAGGAAATCTCCACCCAGAAAGCTCAGGAGATTGAGCCAGACAGCTAGTCCTCTACTCTAGATCATATAATTCCGGACTGAGAAACCCTGCTACCAAAACTCAGTTGGACAGTGAACATCAGCTCCCAGTGTATAAAGAGACCACCTCAATGAACATAGTTCTAAATTTTCATTAAGAAACTATTTTTTTTCCTGTTTTTGACATGTATTTGGGTGCTTTCTGGAAAAGCTTATTGGCTCATGGACATATAAACATGCTAGCTGGTTTTTATATTTGTGATCTCTCTTTTTTTTTTTGTTCATTTGTTTGTTTTGTATCATTTTGTTTTGTCTTTGGTGGGGTTTTTTTCAGTTTTTTTTCTCTTCTCTTTTATTTTTTTTTATTTTCCTTCTTCTCTATATACTCCTTTCATTCCTGAGCATTTTCTTCAATGGAAATATTTATCTTTCTCCTGCCTGCTGAGGGTTAGGATTTTGATCTGTACATTTAGTATTTAAATTGTATTGTGGCCCATTCACAAAATTATCCTGTACTTGCTTCTCCCCGTTCTTATGGTATCACTCAAATTCTGTTAATATCTCCTTAACCCTTCCTCTACGTTGGTGCCTCTGTCTCTTCTCCCTTAGTTTTTCTTTTTTTTATTTTTTCTCTCTCCCTCTTTTCTTTCCTAATCAACTCCTTCACCTCTCTACTTTCTCTCTGTTCATGCTCAGATATTACAACCTCCTAACCTCCTCTCTAACTTCCTCTTACACTCCCTTCTCTGTCAGGCTTCTAATTAGTTTATACCATTTGACCCCCCATAATTAATACTGTCTAATTATTACTGCTGTGAATGCTAAACTCAAAACCTATTGTATGCTTTGAAGCCAAACGTAGGTATTGATTTATTGCTATTGTCACCAGAAGTAATGGCTAACACTACCATTTATTTCATAGGTAGAATTTAACATTGTAATAGATATAGCTGGTACTAAATAACAAATTTAATACCTGTTTATTGTATGCATTGGTTGTTCATATTGATGACCACCTATTAGCTCATAAGGAGCTGAAAATCTTAAGGGACACTAACAGTTCACAGGTTTGGGGTTTGGCTTCTGAACTCAGCTTTCCTGACAACACCCAAACCCAAGTAAGGGACAGGACAAAATTCCCAATCCAACAGCAAAAAACCACCTGACAGAGATCTCAGGCCAAGAATTCACTTCAATTTAATGACTGGAGAAGAAGCCAAAACAGACCCCACCCCACATTCATGTCAGCCCAGGACTTCAGTCCTGCTTTAGCTGATACACCATACACCTCCAAGGATCCCACACCCAGACACCACCCAGCTGTCACACATCTTCCAAGTCCAGAAATATTGCACCCATCCTACCACAAAGGATCCTAGATTCCAGTGCAGCACATAGGTTGGTCTGTTCTGGCCTGCCACACATAAGGGAACCTAGCACCCAGAAATGCACTCCTACCAATAAACTTTAAAAGCAGCAGGCTGCCCAGCAACCCCACCAGGTGCCAAGTCTGAGTCCTGGAACCTAGATCCAAATGGTGCAACAAAACAAGGCTCCAGGAAGAAAGTGCTTTCTGGAAAAAAGTGGTGCTCATCAGAGAGGTGGCGACTGAACCAACTCTTGACATGTAAGGAAGAAGAACCCAGACACTTCGCTTGCTTTTCAAAGATGAAGAATCAAACTAGAAGAGGTTCACCTCAAACCCACCACTCTCTTAGCAAGGAGCCCAGGGTCAGGGAGCAAGATGGAAATCTACAACAAATTATCAATGATCTCATAATTAAAAGGAATAATGAACTAAAATTAGATTTAATTAAGGGACTAAGTGAGAAAACTCAGATGAAAACTCTAATATCAAAGAAATAGACATACTGAAATAGGAAGTAATAGAGCTAAAATCTGCAGTCAACGACATGAGAGGAACCATGGAAGAATTTCATAATAGACTAACTTCTATAGAAAACAGAATCTCAGCTCTTGAATAACTTCTGAAAATGAGGACAGGCTAAGTAAGCCTGACTGCATGAACAACAAAAAAGGAAAACAACTCACAGAAAGAACAGAATTTTCAAAATGTCCAGGATGGTATTAGAATAAACAATTTAAGAGTAATTGGGAAACAGGAAGAAACAGAAATGCAAATGAATTGTATAAGGAAATATTTAAAGAAAAATTTTCCAATATAAAAATAAAGTCAGATATGCTCATCCAGGAAGCCTGTAGGACACCCAATAGGCCTAATCAAAAGAGAAATTCACCAAAATACATCCTATTAAAAATGCACAATACTGAAATCAATTAAAGAATACTAAAATGTGCAAGGGAGAAACACCAAATGACATTTAGAGGCAAAACAATAAGGATCTTCTCTGACTTTTCAGTTCAGACTCTGGAGGCAAGAAGATCTTGAAAGGAGATCTTTCAATGTCTTAATGAATGACCACAACATGCAGCCGAGAATGCTATACCCAGAAAAACTCAGTTTCAAATTTGATGGGGAAATAAGAACTTTTCATCCAATCTGCTAATCTGTGTCTTTTGAGTGGTGCATTGAAACTGTTCACATTCAATATAGAATAGTTAGGTGGTGGTTGTTGCAGCATTAGTGAACAGAAAATTAGCATTACAAATAATCCTTAAAGATAAACTCTAGATAGAAGAACAACCAAATACTCCTCAAAACACATAAACAGAGGAAATTCAATAAAGGTACACCCTATAAATAGACAACCAAAAAAGCACAGAAATTACTCATAAAACACAATGACTATAAACAACCACCACCAACTATTCTATATTGAATGTGAACAGTTTCAATGCACCACTCAAAAGACACAGATTAGCAGATTGGATGAAAAAAACCAAATCCAACAATATGCTGCTATAGGAGACCCACCTTTCAGCCAATGATATTCACAGATTGATGGTGAAAGGAGGGGAAAAAACCTACCATGTGTATGGTCCTAGAATGCAAGCCATTATTGCAATACTTATATCTGACAAAATCAATTTCACACATAAACTAATTATAAATCAAAGGGATAAGAACAGGAAGAGAGGAAGTCAAACCATCCCTTTTTGCTGAAGACATGATCTTCTATCTGAAAGGTCCAAAAAACTCAACCAGAAAGCTACTTGAGCTTATAAACAGATTTAGCAAAGTAGCAGATTCAAGATCAATATCCATAAATAAATAGCTTCCCTACACACTAACAATAATAGGGCAGAAGAAGAAATCAGGAAATCAGTCCCATTCACAATATCCTCAAAAAGAATAATGCACTTGGAAATTAATCTAACAAGGGAAGGAAAAGACTTCTACTTCTACAATGAAAATTATCAGACACTGAGGAAAGAAATCTAAGAAGACCTGAAAGATGTAAGGATGTTCCATGCTCTTGGTTAGGCAGAATTAACATAAATAAAATGGCCATTCTGCCAAAAGCACTATATAGATTCAATGTAAATCCCATCAAGATACCAATGTCATTCTTTACAGAAATAAAGAAAACAATTCTCAAATTCATATGGAATAACAAGAAACCCAGAATAGCAAAATATTATTAAGAAAGAAAGACAAAACAGGTGGTTTCACAATACCAGATCTAAAACTATACTACAGAGCTCTAGTAACAAAAAAAGCATGATACTGGCATCAAAATAGGAATGATGACCAATGGAATAGAATAGAAGACTGTGAAATAAACCCACAATTCTTTTTTTTATTAGATGGATATAGAGATACAATTGAGGGGGAAACATTATCAAATATTCAGAACCAATGTATATAATGCCACATCATGGATGCCCACCTTGGGTTACCCCTGTTGCTGTTTCCCCCAGAACTCCTGAGTTAAATGGATATCTTGTGGAGGACAGAGATTATTCCCTTATATTCCCACCCTCCAGTCTCCTAGGAGTTCTTCCTACATCCTCCCCGCCCCTGTCCCCCTCCCTACACCTCCAAGTATCCTAGGGAGTCATCTCCCTGTTTTGAAAAGAATCATAAAATTTGAAGTTATTATTAGCTTAGCCATCTAACATACTGCTTCCCCATGTATTCTAGCTTCCACAGATGAGAGATACCATTCAGCCCTTGAGTCTCTGAGATTGGGATACTTCACTTTGCATAATTCTTGCTATCTCCATCCATTTGGCTGCAAAAGCCATAATATCATCTTCTCTAATGGCCGAGTAGTATTCCATTGTATATAAGTACCAAAGTTTTTGTATCCACTTATCGAGTGAGGGGCATCTGGGTTGATTCCATAATCTACCTATAGTAAATTCAGCTGCTATAAACATCACTATAACATGCTGTTTGTAACACTTTTGGGAAAATACCCAAGAGTGGGGTAGCTGGGTCATAAGGTGGTTCCATCCTTAATTTTTATAGGATTCTCCACACTGCTTTCCATAGTGGCTGTGCCAGTTTGCAGTTCCACCAGCAGTGTAACAGTGTTCCTCTTTTCCCACAGACCTTCCAGCATCTGCTGCTGTTCGAATTTTTCATTTTAGCCACTCTAAAATGAGGTGGTATCTCATTGAAGTTTTGATTTGCATTTCCCTTTTAGCTAATGATGCAGAGCATTTTCTCATATATTTATGGGCTTTCTGGACTTCCACTGGTGAGACGTTTCTTTTAAGATGCATAGCCTATTTATTGATTGGATTATTTGTGGTTTTGGTGTTTAGTTTCTTTAGTTCCTTGTATATTCTGGATATTAGCCCTCTGTCCAAGGTGTAGCAGGCAAAGGTTTTCTCCCATTCTGTAGGTTCTCTATTGATGCTCTTGACTAGATCTTTAGCTATGCAAGGTTTTTAGTTTAATTGCATCCCATTCATTTATTCTTGATTTTACTGCTTGAGCCATGAGAGTTTTGTTGAGGAAGGCAATGCTGACTCCTATGTCCTGTAGTGTTGACCCTACTTCTTTTTCTAGTAAGTTTAAAGTTGTTGGCTTAATATCCAGATCTTTGACTCATTTTGATTTAATTTTTGTGCAGAGTGAAAGAAAAGGATCCAGCTTCAGTTGTCTACATATGGCTGTTCAATTTGTCCAACACCATTTGTTGAACAGGCTATCTTTCTTCCACACTATGCTTTTGCCCCCTTTATCAAATATTAAATAGTTAAAGATACAGGGGTTTGTCTCAGGATCTTCTGTTCCACTGATCTTCGGTTCTGTTTTGATACCAACACTATGCTCTTTTTGCTACTACAGCTCTGTAGTGTGATTTCAGGTCAGGGATTAAGATATCCTCTACTTCTTCCTTCTTGTAATGTTTTGGCTAGTTGGGTTTCCTGTTATTCCATTTGAACATGAGAATTGCTTTTTCTATATCTGTGAAGAATGCCATTGGTATCTTGATGGGGATTGCATTAAATCTGTATAGGGCTTTGGGTAGAATGGCCATTTTATTATATTGATTTTATTATATTTATTCCATGAGCATGGAATGTTTTTCCATCTACTCGGGTCTTCTGTAATTTCTTTTCTTAGTGTTTGATAGTTTTCTTTGTAGAGGTCCTTAATATCCTTAATACCCAAGTATTTCATTTTTTTGGAGGAGATGGTGAATGGGAGAGATTTCCTGATTTCTTCTTCTGGAAGTTGTTGCTGGAGTAAAGAAACGCTAGTGACTTACTGGAGTTGATCTTGTAGCCAGCTACTTTGCTGAAATCACCTATAAACTCTAGGAGTTTTCTGGACGATGTTATTGGATCTTCTAGGTATAGAATCATGTCATCAGCAAACAGAGATAACTTCCTCTTTTCCTATACAAATACCTTTGATTTCCTTGTCTTGCCTGATAGCTCTGGCAAGGGTTACAAGGACTATATTGAACAAGAATGGGGAAAGTGGACAGCCTTGTCTAGTACCTGAATTCAGTGGAAATGCTTTCAGTTTTTCTCCATTGAGGATAATGTTGGCTATGGGTCTGTCATAGATGGTTCTGACATAGTTAAACTATCTTCCCTTGATCCCTATCTTTTCCAAAGTTTTGAGCATAAAGTGGTGTTGAATTTTATCAAATGCCTTCTCTGCGACAATTGAGATGATTATATGATTTTTGTTTTTAATTCTGTTTATGTGGTGAATCACATTTATTGATTTGCGTATGTTGAGCCAGGCTTTTTTTTTCCTGAAATGAAGCCCACTTGATCATAATGTATTATCTTTTTAATGTGCTTTTGTATCCGATTAGCTAAAATTTTATTAAGGATTTTTGCATCAATGTTCATCAGAGAAATTGGTCTGTAGTTTTCTTTTCTTGACATGTCTTTGTTGGGTTTTGGAATCAGTGTAATATTTGCTTCATAAAAATTGTTTGGGAGTGTTCCCACTCTATCAATTTCCTGGAAGAGCTTGTAGAGAATCAGTGTTAGTTCTTCTGTGATGGCTTGGTAGAATTCTGCCATATATCCATCCGGACCAGTTTTTTTTTTTTTTGTTTGTTTGTTTTTTGTTTTTTGTTTTTTTGTCAATACAGACCTAAAGATGCCAAACCTTTCTGTGAGAATTTGAGAGGCTATAGGTGCAAATACTAGTCCATTTCAACTAAAACAGATGTGCTGATGATTAGCACCAATAGTAGCAGCTTTCTTTGAGAGAACTCTCACTGTATATTATGATAGCAAGCAAGTACCCATTTTGAAGCATGTCTATTTCTTCATGTAGTAGAGTCGCTCTGAAATTGGGGAGAAGGAATGACTAGGAAGCCAAGGAGGTGAATTGGGGAGGTATAAAATCACACCTGCCTTAGAGTAAAGGGGAACAATGGATTGGGGGGAGTAGGTTATTCTATTAGGACTAAGGAAAACATAGAGATGGGGCGCAGGTAGGGTAAAGAATTGGGGTGAGAATGAGAGAAAGATGCTTATATTTAGGGATTACCAGAGTACAGGGGAGGAAGAGGTTCCTTGAGGCTATCTTGTTATTATGAAATGTTTTCCTGATAGGAACCCAATGTTATAGGGATAGCAGTAGGGTTCAAGAAGACAGAGAAAGTAAGAGCCAATATATACACATGGATAAATATTTACAACCATAAACACCAAATTCAGTATTATTCATAAAGCAAGAAAGGAGAAAAGAAAAAAAAATGAAAAAAGAAAAAAAAACAAAAACCCACAGTAATGTTAAAAATTTAAAAATATTATATTCCAGCCAGATTCCTATTTTTTTAAAAAAACAAAAAATGAAGAAAAACAAACAAACAAAAGGTAAACAAAAAAACCAAAACTAGTTGGTAAAGTTCTGAGTTTTCCTGCCCCCTAGGTCAGTGAGTATGTACCATGGGGGGGAGGTGTTCAAATCTGTCATAAAGCTGGGGATTCTTCGGAGTTGAGCTTGTTGGGGGAGAAGCAGTTTGGTTAAGTCCAGTGGCCTGGTTTTTCTTAGAGGATCTCCTCAAAATTTTCTGTTGCAAAGGGGTATTCAGCTCTCCCTGGGCTGTAATCCTGAGATAATTGCTTTCTGCCTATCCACACTCTAAAACTTTCTTGAACCTGGGGCTCAGAAGTTGTAGGCAATCGAGTTGATCCTAGTGTAGATGTGTGAGTCTCTGACTGATCCAAGGAGAGTGGCCACCCTGAGACTCACTTCCTCAGGATCACTGCTGACCTCCTCTGCGAGTCTTGTGATCTTCAGAAGTCCCAAGAGCTGCTCTGTGGGGTTGACAGAAACCAGCGAAAGATGGTCCAGATAGTGTCAGTGCTTATGTGATTCTCAGTTGCAAGCACAAGGGGGCGCCATACTAGAGAGGTCAAGGCCTACGAATCCTTGGCTATGCAAGGAGTGCAGATGCTAAGGGGAAGCCTGTGCTGCCCCATATATTCAAAGATTCCTGAGGCAGATATCAAGCAGAGGCTGAAGCAGAGGATCCCCTTTAGAGAGATGTGCCCTGCTGGATCAAGTTCTGTTCACAGGCTCCTCCTATTTGGGCGAGAAGAGGGGCAGCAGAAGGGCAGAAGGTCGCCAACTGAGAGGTTTGTGAGCTGGAGAGGGGATTCACAGTTCCATACAGCCCTCAGGGCAGATGGCCAGTTGGAGGGGGTGGTAACTTCTCTTTCTGATTGTGGGGACTGAGGCCCCATATCCCTGCTGGGTGACCCGCCCCGCTCTCCCACGCTGGTGCAAGCACTTATATTAAAGGACTTTAAAATCAGCTCTTGTAACCCACGGGCACGGGTGGAGAATTATTGCCCACCCTGATTGAGTTAAAGATCTTGTGTCAAGTGAACCCTTTGTGGAAACAATACAAGATTCGGTGGTTCTTTTTCCTGTCACCTGCCTTAAGGACTAAGCTGTTGGACAGAGATGAGCCCATCATACGATCCTGCTATTCCACTCCTGGGTATTTTTCCCGGGGATTTAGAATCAGCTCATTATATTGACACAGCAATATCTATGTTCATAGCAGTTCAATTTATAATTGCTAGATTATGGAAACAACCCAGATGTCCCTCACTGGATGAATGGATCCAAAAACTGTGGTACATTTATACCATGGAATTCTACACAGCAATTAGAAACAATGATATTGCAACCTTTGAAGGTAAATGGATGGCTGTGGAAGAAATTATGCTGAGTAAAATCAGCTTAACCCAGAGATCCAAGGGTCGAATGTCTCCACTCATCTGTGGAGGCTGGAACACCCTGGCCATTGAGAGAGGTCATCTAGTATTATGTGTTAAATCCAGATAAGGTGTAATGTTATACAACATAGTACTTTTTAGAGATATTGTGGGATGGGGAAGGGAGGGATAAGGGTAGGTAATTGGGGGGGCTCTCCTGGGGGTAATTCTAATATCCAGAATATATACACATTTTATATTATTTTGTTAAAAACTTGTATGATTATAATAAATATAAATCTGAGTTATTGTACAATCATAGATGCATATAAAGTAATAATATGATATGCATTTATTCTTAAATCAGAATTACACCCTAGATCCCTCCCTATGCTCCATCCCTCTCCTTTCCCCCACCTGTCCCCTCCTCCCCCACCCTCATACATAATAAATCTCTCATCATAATAAATCTCTCAATTAAAAAAAAAAATTCTTGTGCCGAATCATCTCCTCCCCGGCTCCCCCGGCAGTGACCGGAGGTGGAGAGGGAACTCCCAGAACCACACAGACCCTTTGGGAAAGGGCCGAATCTCAGGGCGATAGATTCTGGTTTTCTGGCCGTGTTGTCTGAGACCCCAAGACTTTTTTTTTTTTGCTGAGCAACCCACCCCGCCCTCAGGGAGAGGTCACAATGGCGGCCGGCCTCTGCACACACAGCTAAGAGTTCGCTAATGTGAGCAATTAATTCCCACGCTTTATGTAAGTTTATGTAAATTAAGAGTCCTCAGCTCAGGGAGTTCGCAGCCTGCCCGGTTAGGGTGTTTGGGTAGGAAACTCGCTCCCTTGCTCCGTTTCTGCCCTCCGGAGCAGCTCCCCTCCCCTGGGTGCGGGGCAGAGTGCCTCGGGCTCCACTAAGATCTCCTTTACATTCGTTAATGGACTGCGTTATTCCTTTGTAGTTAAAAAATTATTGGGGGATAATGTTCCCCCACAGTGGGAGCTTTGTCCTACCGTGGGAATCCGGGTGCTGTCCTGCGGTGTGAGGTGATTCTCAGGAGCTGCCCGGAGTCACTGATGGTGGGGTGGACGCCATCTTGACCCTTCCCCACAATTCTTTAAACATCTGATCTTTGACAAAGGTGGCCAAAACATAAGGAGGAGCAACAGCCTATTCGACAAATGATGCTAGACAAACTGGACAGCAACTTGCAGAAAGTTGAAATTAAATCATTATCTTTCACCTTGCACAGGCTAAACCCAGACCTGTGTGAAAGGTAGTGAATCTCCTGTATTAGACCCAATATATAATCTTGGGCAATCATAGAGTTGTATGAGGGTGGGGGAGGAGGGGACAGGTGGGGGAAAGGAGAGGGATGGAGCAAAGGGAGTGTAATTCTGATTTAAGAATAAATGCATATCATATTATTACTTTATATGCATCTATGATTGTACAATAACTCAGTTTCTTAATAAAAAAGAGAAATTAGGAGGCTTGGCCATTGCTAAGATGATAGGAAAACAATAAATAACTGCCTAAAAATATAATGTGGAATGATACTGGTCAAATTATATTGTTATATTGTATGCATGTGCAGATATGTAACTGAAAATCCCACCATAATTTACAATTATGACACATTAATAAAAAATAAGTAAAAATATTAAATAAGTAATACTTCTGAGAAGTAGAAGTAGAAGAATATGGGAAGACTGGAAGCAGTCACAAATCTGGCAAGAAAATTTACTAAATGGTCAATGTTAATCTGTTTTGCAAATGTCAAATATTTAGAATGTCATCGCTTCTTATCATGGTTCATAACCATACAGCACAGTACAGAACCTCCAGTTCTGTCCCTGCCTGCTGGAGCATGAAACCTTAGAGGGGGTGATTGAAAATAGGGATCAGATTTATGAACAGTCGTGGGAGTCAACTTGTGCCAAGCAAGTGGTTACTCAATTAAGCCAGGAGGCCACCACCTCTGCTCCTCATGCCTCTGGCCATAGTCTCACAGGACAAAGCTAGCTGGGAATCCAAGGTAACTACAGCAGGATCATATTCAACATCCTCATTCAGATAGCCTTCCTTTTCCTCCTCTACCCTTTGTCCAAATTGGTGATAAGATCTCTTCAGCACTACACTTTTTTTCATAAGCTTACCCCATTTTATAGTTTTATTTTCCCCAAAAAAACGTTTGTTTCCTCTGCACATGAAAGTAGGAAAAACTTCACTCTTTTTTTTGCGTTCATATTTTTAAATTTTTTTTATTCATTTGACATAGTCTTACATATTGGAGGGAATCGTTGTTAGATATTCATGCATGGATGCATGTAGACAAAGAAAGTTAAGGCTGATCCTAGACCAGGATGTCCCCACTTCGACCACTGTCCACTCCCATGTGTCCTCCTCTGCTTTGCACCATGTTATAGATAGAAATAAGCATACACATGTGTATTAATTTTTTATTTTTCTGATCTTCCCTACCTGCCTGTGTATAGTTGGAAAAAAATTATGCTGAGTTAAATATCTATCCCAAACTCAGAGATTTAAGTGCTGAATGTTTTCTCACATATATGGATGTTAGAGTAAAATTTAAGACAGATTGAAAATTAGCTAAGCTCAAAAAATAAACTCAACACAGTTGAATTTGCACATAAGAAGGGGGAACCATAACTATGAAGCTTCAGGGAGAAGGGAAGGAGGCAGAGAAGGAAGGGAGGGATTAGGGAGCTATCAATGCAACTGGGAACCCTTGACTCCCATGAAAACTTCATTCTAAAGAGGGCTCTCCATTATTGCTCTCTACACCCACAGGTTATAATTTTGAGAAGAGACAGAATGATGTAGGCATGAAGAAGTTACAGAAATAGATTTGAAAAGTCCAGAGCTTCCTTACTGCTCCAGGACCAGACTGTGATTTTAAATGGTTATTAGAAGGGGGAAAAAAGTGGGAGTTTTCTGCCTGTATTTAGAGCAGAAGGCTTTCTGTGGCCGGAATCCCTGGAGCAGAGACCAGAATGAGACCCCATGGTCTATGGTACTGGAGCGATGCTATCGTAGGATACTGGGTTCTCTTGTGTTTTAGCTTTGCAAAAGACTATGGGAAACTAACTCAAGCATTTTCTCAGGCCTCACAAAGGAAAGTTTTAAGATGCAATCAAACGGCTGGCTTGGCTGCAAGATCACATACTTTCCTGGCGTCCTCTACTTTGGCACATCGTGCTTTTCAGGTGAGCAATGTTGGAGATCTGAGGAAATACATATCAGACTTTCTTAATGTCATAGGAAAGAAAAAGAGTCATTTCTGACTAGATGGCAAATGATTTGCTGAAATATAAAACTTGGGCTTGAAAATCCAAAATGGTGTCATGAAAATGTTGGGGATTTTTTCTGAATAGATAATCAGCCTTGTTTTCTACATTGTTAGTTGCACTCCACATTTCTTCCTTTTTTTAAACTCAGACAGTATTCTCTCAGGAGCTGAGAAAGTTTTAATGCCTTCATTGTAAGCACTACATTGTTTCAACACAACCTTTTCCCTGCATAAATGCTTCATTTTCATCTGTTTTTCAAAACGTTCATTGTGGAAAGTTTTTTTTTTTCTGGGTTTATAAGAGATTGTATGTTTAATTGGATTTTCCCAACATTTGTCAGGATATTTTTGCCTTAATTATGGAATTAGGGTTCTCTAGAGAAATAGAACAATTAGGATAAATACAAATATATTTTAAACAATTCATTATGAGGAATTGGTTTATGTGGTTATGGAAGTCTAGAAGGTCCACATGCTGCAAGCATAGCAAAGCTGGTGATTCAAGTCTGTGTGAACAAGGGGCACTGATGTTGAATGGCAGAGGAAGATGGATGTCCCAGTTGAAGAAGAAAGAGGGACTTCACATTTCCTCTGCATTTTTGTTCTGTTTAGATCCTCAATGAATTTGACTAAGCCCACCCTCGCTGGAGAGTGTAATCTTCCTTACTGAGACTACAGACTCAGGAAAGAGATGTTACCTCTCCTGGTAACAACCTTGGAGACACAAACAGAAATAGTGTATTATCACCTCTTTGGGCTTCCTTTGCTCAGTCACGAAATTTTTTAACTCAGAAAGTTAACTACCTCAATTACATTTCTCTAATATTACCTAATGCCTATGTGTCTTAGTTTTCTTATTTGTAAGATAGAGATAATAAAATTTAACTTATGGGATTATTGAAAGTACTAAAATTATTTTTTTATATTTTTTCCAACTCCTTGTGTCTTAGTCCTCATTTTTAAAATGATATTATCAAAAGGACATTTATATAGAGTTGTATATTTTAAATTGCCTATAATTTAACTGGGGTAGTACAATATACAAATGCACACGTGCAGACACATACAATACAAATACACATATATCAATACAAAGGAGAAATTATAATGCTTCATTTAAAAATGTCTAAAGATATAAGAAAACTCTGTTTTACATGACATGCTATTTAGGTCTCTTGGATAAGGATGTGTAGAAAACTAGGACTAGATCTCCTAACCAGCAGTGCTCCGGGCTCTAAGATGACCCTAATCCAGCTAGAAGTTATTCTCATGCTCTTGAGCAGGAGTGAAAAAAAATAGGCACTATTTGAAATATAGGCAAAGGAAAACAAAGTCCTTCATTGTAAACATCTTATTTTATCCAAAGAGAAGCCGTGTTCTGTCTTTGCAGGCTGATACATCTTCTTTTTTTCCTTTATTTTTTAATGGTTCTTTTTTTCAATACGTGTGACATTAGAATATACCACAACATAATTATAAAAGCATGGAGTATATCTCTTTCAAATTCAGTCCTCAGTTTTTCCCCTTCTCCTCCCATTCTTTTCAGTTATTCAAGACAATAGAATGTACAATGACATAATTATAAAAGCATTTAGTATAACTAGTCCTAATCCAGTCCCCATGATTGTCCCTGCCCCTCCCTTCCTCCCACTCCCTGTTCTTTATCATTGACTTAAAACTATGGAGTATAACTTATTTCAACTGTATTCCCAGTAGTATCCTCCCTTGTTCTCTTTCCTCTACTCTACTGATATATTATTTACTAATTTTTAAAATAAATGACTTGTTGATGCGCATGTTGATGAGATTCACTGTGGTATGCTCATATAAGAACATAGGAAATTTAAGTCTGGTTCATTTCACCAATTTCCTTATCCCAGCCTTCCTCAATTTTGTTCCCTTTTACTACTCCTCTGATCTTTTTCTTATTTTTGAGTTTATGCATATTGGGAATGTTTCACCTTTGCTTTCTAAGACTGGCTCATTTCACTTATCATAATAGTCTTGAGTTCCATCCATTTGCCCATGAATGCCATGAAGTCTTCCTTCCTTATGGCTAAGTAATACTCCACTGTGTGCACAACCATTTTTTCTTTATCCATCCATCTGTTGAAGGGCACCTTGGTTGATTCCATAGCTCAGCTATTGTGAATTGTGCTGCTATAAACATTGACGTGGCTCCATTACTGTACAATGGTGATTTTAGATACTTTGGATATATACTGAGGAGTGGGATAGATGGGTCAAATGGTGGATCCATTCTTAGTGATTTGAGGAATCTCCACATTGCTTTTCAGACTGGTCATAAATTTGAAGTCCCACCAAATATGTGTAAGTGTACCCTTTTCCCAACAGCCTACCCAGTGTTGTTATTCATATTCTTCATAATTGCCATTCAGCCTGGAGTGAGATGAAATCTCAGTGTGATTTAATTTGCATTTTGCTAATTGCTAGATATATTGAACATTTTTCCTTATATTTCTTGACTATTTTTTCTCTTCAATTGAGAGGTATCTGTTTAGTTCTTTTGCCATTTATTAATAGGGTTTTTTTTTCAGTTTTAAGTTTTCTGAGTTCTTTGTATATCTTGGATATCAGTGCCCTATCTGAAGTACAGGTGTCAAAGATTTTTTCTCACCCTGTTGGTTCTTTCTTCACACTCTTGTTTCCTTTCCTGTGAGGAAACTTTTTAATTTGATGCTATCCCATTTATTGATTTTTAATTTTACTTCTGTGCTTTGGGAGTTTTACTAAAGAAGTCAGTTTCTGAGCCAATGTGATATATTTTCATCATTTCTAAAGTCTCTTCGTTTCTTGAGGAGATGGTGTGGAAGAAGACAAATAGACTTTATAGATGGAGAAAGTATAGATGCACAATATGGGGGTTAGAAATAGAATCTTTTTGTTGACATTTCTACTTTGATGTGGACCCTGAAAACTGGTCTACCAGGAGCATATTCTTGGACTTAGAGAAAATAAAAAAAGCATTCTGGATGGTTTTCTTCCATAGTTTATTGATGTTTTATTGGATAGACTTAATGGCTTCATTTTCATTTGTGACCAAATTCATACTTTTCTTTATTTTGTATTTCCCCCTTTTCTGATGAGTAATATTGCTTTTCCTATATGCTAAATCCTGTGTCATCACATAAGCTGTAATGATTTGGGAGATCGTCTGCTGTTGCAGAGTTACTTTTGTCAACATTGTGAGCATAGTTATTTGCATAGTTATTTTGCTTTCTTGTTGTATCCTTCTAGCCAATTTTCTATATAACAAAAGAGGAGAGATTGTGTGACCTCAGAGAATCCATTCAGAACAGAGGCAGAGGCTCCTGACTAACTTACTTGAGTGAATTCCACTCACGTCCTGGCCTCTGATTCTACTTTACTAATATATGCCTAATATTGTAATTAATGAGCTTTCATTTTATTTTCTGATACTCTGATAACTGATTATAATTTATAGCACAAATCAGAGCACTACATCAGAAGTAATGATATGGCTTTTCTAGAAGACTCTATTCTTTCTTTTTTTCTTTTATTTTTAAAGAGAGAGGGACAGTGACAGAAAGATAAAGAGAGAATCAATTTTATTTAGTTTTTCATGTGACATTTGTTGCTTTGACACTTCATTGTGTTTGTGGTGCTGTGGTTTGAACTTGTATCTTTGCACATGCCAGGAAAGTGCCGTAACTGCTGAGCCACCACTCCAGCCCTAGAAGCCTCTTTAATGAGATTGTGAAAGAATTTAAGACAAACAGAAATCTGTAAATTAGGTCTTGAATGTGTTTTCCTATAGTTAAGTACTTTTGTAGGGCATATTCCCTCAACCAGCCTTAGCTTCTTTAGCAGCAAAATTATGAAATTGGCATCTTCCTTCAAGAGTGACTATGGGTATAAATGAAGATGACCTGCATGCCAGGAAGTCAGGTCCCTTACAGTTATCAAGTATTTTTAGTCATTATGGATTTATGTTGTATGTATTATTGTTCCAGAGAATCAATTTTACATAGTAAAATTAATGCATTCATTACTTGTCATTTTCTTGGTAACCAAATTGTATATATATTTTCTTTTCAACCACAGAGAACATTTTCTCAGATGAAAGATGGCTCACGTTGGTTCAGAAACTGACTTCTATCTGTGTGTGCTTGCAGATACTACCTACAAATGGGAATTTTGAACTTTGAGGTAAGCACCCTGTGGGAAAAGTTTTATGTTATAACTCTAAACTCATGTTCCTAGTCAGCAATGTCTCATTTTTGTCCCCACTTAACATCCATGATTGTGAGCAAATGAAATGAAACTATGGCTTTTTTAGGACTTGAGTTTTGAAAGGTTGGCATGACAGAAAAAGAGATGGAGGAGAATTGAAGGTGGAAGAGAAAGACAAGAATAAATAAACATCAGTGGGAAGCAAGTTATTAGGGAAACAATGAGTATTAGTTTGAGCTGAGACACTTGAACAAAATAGAGGAATCAACATCATTGAATTCTTTTTTTAAACATTAGCTGTAGTGGGGCAATGGAGGCTGGAGCTAGACTCTGGTCATTGAGAAAGGAGATCAATTCTCATGTTTTAAATCTGGATAAGGTGTAATGACATACAACCTAAGGCATTCGTAGAGATGTATGGGGAAGGAGGGGGAGAGGGATAAGGGTGGATAATTGGGGGGCCCTTGGGGGTAAATGTAATTTTCAGATTTTATATATATTATATTATTTCATTAGAAGCTTGTTTGATTGTTCAACGAATAGATTTCTTAATAAAAAACACTTCAAAAAAAGAGAATGAAATGGTTGTGCCAACAGAAAAAGAAGGTATTCCAGATTCCTGATCTCAAGCAACTCTATGTGAAAACATGATAGTGCATCTAAACTGAGTGGGTGGCAGATGAAGAAAGCACCTGAGGTAGTCAGAGGTAGCAGCCACCATCTACATCATCTAGTCAGAAACCTATCCTGGCTTATTCTCAGTCTTCCTTTTCCTCAGCTTCCACATAAAATCTATGAACAAGTCAGAGCTTCCAACTTCAGTATGTCTAAAATATTTCACTTCTTTCTATCCAGACTGAACCACCTCAAACATTCTAATCTCTCTCACTACTTTTTTCCCCTTCCTCATCCTCCTCCAAATTAATTCTTCAAAATTCAACCTGTGGCGTTCAAAGTCCAAACAAGATTATGTTACTCTAATGCATAAATCACCTTGAATCTGGAATATAATTCAAAATTGTTCACATTCTTGAAGTTTTGCTTCAAATGAGTCCAGATCTGATATGTCTTCAGCCTTATCTTGTACCCAGAGCACATGGTCCAATCTCTCCCTTAAATCACCCATCCCTTTTTTTGTTTCCAGACCAGTGCACAGAATCTTTCTTGGAAATCTAAGTCCAATGTCTGAGTATCTGCAAAGTATTTCTGGTGACTCATTTTACTTTCCTTTATATGTGCAGTCTTTTCCCAATAGCTATACATCTAAATTAACACATTGCAGCAACACTGGGTTCTGTTCTGCTACCATCACATGCAGTGGCACATGTTGATTTGCTTACTTAATGACCTCCCTGGACTGATTCTGTTCTATCTGTTCCTTGAAAATGTGTACAACTAATACCTCTGCTCAGTTTTTTGTTTCTTTATATCACCATATTATTACCTAGCTTCCTTTCGTCAATTTAAAATATTCTCTTTTCCAGTTTCTGTAGCAAGTCTACAAAAACACAATTCATTTTTTGTATGTTGACCTCATCTTCTCACCATAATGCATTTTCTTTTCAGTTACAGTGATTACCTTTGAAAATATACATTTCTTAGGTATTTTACATATGCCATGTGGCCATCTGCTAAAAGAAACTATTTCCATTTTCTTTTCCATCTTCAACACTCTCCTACACTGCCCCATGCTTTTTTAAAATTCCCTATTTCACGAGGATCTTACCATATGAAAACCAATCAAAATTATAGCATGTATTACATTAGCTGTAGTTGCTGTAAGATGACTTTCGTCAGATCAACTGTATTTCTACTTTCAGTTCTCAAGGTACTTTTATCACAAATAAGTGTATGTTAATTTTGCCACAATTTTCTCTTTATTGTGTAAATGCAGCAAATTACATTCTTAATCTTTGGATATAAAAACAAGCTTTTATTTTTGGAATAATTTTTACATGATAATGATCTCTTCTAATATCACTCTGGTTTGTATATGTTTTGTCAATAAATGATGCAGGCTTTTATACAATATTTTCATTAATTACTGAAAATGCTTCAACCCTTTTCTAGTGCTCCTTTTATACTTACATAACTTGTGTAACATGTCAGGCACCGTGTAAGCATTTCATGTAAAAATCATTTGATCATTATAAGCAACATGCACGTTTTCCCTTTTTACAGATGAGATAACTTAGGCAACAGAGAATAAATGCAATTTATAAAGGCACTAAACTACTATGTCAAAAAACCTAATACTCACAGCACAATAGTCTACTACTTGGCTCTTCCTTAGATTTTTTTTTTTTTTTTTGAGAGAGAGAGGGACAGTGAGGGGCAGAGAGAGAAAGAGAGAAGCAATTTTTTTTTTTTAAAGAGAGAGGGACAGTGAGAGAGACAGAGAAAGAGAGAAACAACTTTATTTAGTTTTTCACATGGCCTTAGTTGCTCCAACACTCAGTTGTGTATGTGGTGCTGGGGTTTGAACCCGGGTCCTCATGCTTGCCAGGCAAGCGCCGAAACCGCTGAGCCACCGTTCCAGCCCCGAGAGAAGCAATTTTTATTTAGTTTTTCATGTAACTTTCATTCCTCTGATACTTTGTTGTGTATGTGGTGCTGGGGGTTTAACTCATGTACTCATGCTTGTAAGGCAAGCACTGTAACTGCCAAGCCACCCCTCCATCCCCAGCTCTTAGATTTTAAGAATAAAGTATAACAATATTTTCTTCCTCAAGGATCTCAAAGGGAATCACCAAAACTTTAATTCCTTACAAATATGTTTAAACTAATAAATGCTTACACAATGTTATATGCATCATATAATGCCTTAAAAAGAATGAAATGGGACTGGAACAGTGGTTCAGTGGCTCAGCAGTTATGGTGCTTGCTTGGCATGCACAAGGACACAGGTTCAAACCCCAGCACCACATACACAGCAACGTGCCAGAGCAACAAAAACCACATGAAAAACTAAATAAAATTGATTGTCTCTGTCCCTCTCTCCCTCTCTCTCTAAAAAAAATTGAATTAATTTATATATGATGATCAGAAAAATGTCCAATCAATGTCATATGAATAAAGCCAGTCACAGGTAAGTTTTTATTATGTTTCCAGTTAAGAGACATATAAAGGGAGAGTGACTTAGGCTCCAGAGAGTTTTCTATGACTCTCATTAGTCATTACCAACTATAGTTTTACAGTACAGTCATCTTGGAGGCTTAAAACATATGAATTACTGGAGGCTGAGGAAGGAGCATGGCAAATCCAAGGCCAGCTTCAGCATCTTAGCAAGACCCTCTCTCAAAATAAATAGTAAAGGGGACTGGCTCTATCTCCCATACCTATAACAACTAATGAATAAATTACTAGGACCTAATGTGTAAAATCAAAATCAAACCACCGTCTTTGGGAGAGAACTCCCATGAAGATGGTTTCATAAAGCTCCAGGTGGTTATCATATCTACCAAGGCTTTGAAAGCACTGAAGTTCTAGCTATATCTGTATAGTGTAGTTTCTGAACTTCACTTTTCTTTGCTTCTCTCCTCTCTGTACAAGAAGGATTGGAAATACCTCATGCTTTATCTATTTGGGAATCTGTATCTTATCATTTTCTCCCTTCCTCATTGTTTTGTGACTTCTTTGTCCTCTTACTTTTTGATAGAGGCATACCTTTGATAATGCCTGCATGAGACACGTTCCAGGTCACTAAGAGGGAGATAAACTCATGTGTCTAATCTCCCCTCGCTCTTGTTTCCTTAGAGAGAGATCTTAAAAAGAGACTCTTTGACACAGTGGAAGTTTACAAGAAAGCAAGAGTGAGCAATACAGCTGCAGTCTCCTTGTGCACATTTCTTCTTCAAGAAGGTAGGTGATATGGGGCACAAGCTGCGCTGCCTGTACATGCAAATAGCTTTCAGGACTTCTCCAGGTCTACTTCTTCTAAGGATACCTGCTTCTGCTTCTATGAAGGATAAAGAAAACACTTAAAAGTGTGTGCACTCTTAAATGCAGCAGACTGTTATCTCAAACACGTTTTCATGTATTTTGGCTAACATGCTTATTTCTTAATGCTATGGGTGGAGGGAAAGATATGCTATCCGTTAATGAAGAGTAAGGGAATACAGAAACTCAGGGCTGTAAATGTTCTTTCTCAAGTGGGAGAATGTAGAAAATAGACCCTCTTTTCAATTCTATTCATTGAAATTTGATGGGGCTGTGTAAGTATGCTGAAAGTTTCTCTACAACACTCTTCCAAGGCAACTGAAGAGGGCCAATGGCTGACTGCTCACTGAAGACCACAGGAGTTTTTGTCATCATGCTGACTTTTCATCTTTCTTCTGGTAAGTAGCTTTTCTAATTGTGTGTAGAGCATTTCCTGTGTCTAGAAAATGCCAGTGAGATGTGATGCCCTAAGAATTGGCTGTTCATTTTATTAATTTCCTTGAAAAGGTAAACCAAGTAGAACACAGAGTCCAAGCACCTTTCAAATTGCGGTGGTGGATCTTCCCCCAGTGGAGGAATCCTGTAGTGGATGTGAATGGCCTCTGAATGCTGGAACCACACATGTATCTCTTTTCCTACATCTGGACTAAAGTACTTTCACTGTTTTGGAAGTTGATATTAGGTCTCAGAGTTTTGCTTATCATTTCTAACATCAAAGCATTCAAGTCAGTCCTCATTGATAACTGTGGGAACAATTAAGCTGCCTAGGGCTCATGATTGTTTATTACTTTCATTATGAGGCGATTAAAGTTGGCTTTGGGAAAAGCACTGAAAATAGAGCAGCCAGCTTGAGTCTACCTTCTGAGAAGTCCTTCATATTTGAGGGACCTTAAATAAGTCATTGTCTTCTTGGGCTGCAATTCCCCCATACACAGAATGTAGACAACAAAGAAAGTGATATGTTGAAAACAAGGTGTTGAGGTTTTACAGAATCTAATATATTGGAGATAGAGTTAGACACAAGAATCAGCCCTGCTTACATTTTTGCAGTTGACTTTCCCATACACATCAGTGCCATGGAAGTCTCACTTCAAGACTCATAGTGTCTTCATTGAAAGACCTGCATCCATTTCTTCTCATAATAGATACCACTGTATCAAAGGAGATATGAGTCATTTAATCTTTTCTTAGTTTTTGCAGATCCTAAATACATTCAGGACTTTCCTGAAGGGGTGGAGGTAAGTTACTTCTAATTTGTAAGGAGGTTGAAAATATATAACCTTAAAATCCTGAATATTAACCACCATATGCTAAAATGATCATGATAAAAATTATGCGTTATGGAATGAATCTGTTATTAGCTCACTGTGTGAGAAGATATAGGAACTCCAGCACTCCACAAGTGGCCTCACTCATGAAGACATTGCTCATTTACTAGCGGTATAGAACTCCATCAGGCCAAAGTAGAGCAATTAATTCAGTCCTTGTATTTCAACATTTAAATTGCTCCAACATTCTCAATAACCTTGTGAATATGCATCTTCAAAGTAAACTTCTAGATAAGGAAATATTAGGAGAATATATAAAAAATATATATAATGTTGTTAGATATTACCATGAATTTTTACCACAAAGAAAAAAAGATATTCCATGAGAGACATCCTAGTTTATGGTCCCACTAACAATGATAAGGGTGCCTTGGTCCCTACAGCTTTGGCAACAAGGAGCACTATTTTTTACTTAAATATTATTTGGGGAATTTTTAAAAAATATAACATGCAGTACTTCTTCAACTTTATCTTTTTCTTTCTCTTTCCAAACGGAAAGTCAGTTTTCCCAGAATCATTTATTGCCGTGTTCATATGTGATGCAATGATTTGAAGAGCCACTTTCATCATACATTAAACTTCCAATGCCCTGGGTCTACTTAGGGACTTTTTGCTCTTTTCTTTTAAGATTGTTATTTGACTTGTAGCACATTTGCAAATTCTATGATTTTTATACAACGTTGCAACATTCAATAGAGAAAATTCACCCAGTCTACAGATTTTGTTTTTCAAAATTTTCTTTTTTTGTCTTTTCCCTATAAAATTAGAAATGTCAGTTTACACTGTGTTAATGATGTTCAGTGGTTTTATCTGAAAGAGATCTTTCAAATTTTCCAAGATCACTGTTGTGTTATTCATCCCTTTTTATTATTTTTCATATGAGATTTACACTGCCCCTTAAGTATATTCCTAGCTATTTTCTTATTTTTCTCATTTTAAAGAGGTTTATTTACTAGTAATCTTATCTTACAACTGACTGTTTTTAGTAAACAAAAAGGCTATCAAGTTCCACATACTAACTTTATATCCTGGTAATGAACTAAATTCTCTTATTGTTTGATTTAATTTTAACGATTTCCTTGATATACCTATCACACTTTCAAATGTAATGAGCAACTTTACTTTTTAATTTCTATTTCTTATGCCTTGTATTCATTCTCAAACACAGAATTAAATAACATTGGAACTAACGGTCTTCTTTCCCCTTTTTGAAGGTTTTGCTTTTTTCTTGTTTAGCAAAAATGCCTTTGGTAAGGTGATGACTTCATGATACATGTATGTATATGTTGGGGAATTTTCCATTCAATTCTGGATTCTTAAATACTTTCATTACGGAGTTATGTTGAATTTGTCAAATACTTTTATAGTGTTTATGGAGATAAGCATATAATTTTTCTCCTTAGTATTATTAATATTGTGTGTTATATGAATGCCTTTTTAATAATGAATGAACTTCATCTTACTGGAATAAATCCCACTTGATCATTGCTTTTTTTCAAAAACAGTTTGTGTTTCATCTTGTTTACTAATATTTTATGCAATAATAATATTTATTATATATATTATTTTATTAAGCTGAGGCTTCTATATTGCTTTTGCTTCATTTACTCAAGTAAATTTTCCTTAAGTTTTCTATTCCCAAAAATATTTAGTATAATACAGGGATTGTGCAATTTTCAGAGTTGGACTCTGTTTCGAAATCCTTTGGATCTGTTCAATTTTTTACACGTGTTTGAGGCTCAGTAAATGCTTACACTTTTTAAGTGGAAAATAGTCTTTTAAGTTTCCTGGGTCTAATGAAGTTCAGTTGGAAAAACTGTGTTTTACATATACTTATCCAATTCTTATGCAATTTCAGATTTCTTTGTAATGAATTGTACACTATAGTCTTTTTTCTATTTACTATATTTCAATTTATTTTCCTTCTTATTTTACATTGCATTGTTATGCCTTTCATATCTTTCGTAATTTATTTAGCTAGCTTATGTTTTCCAAAGAATTTGATATTGATTTTTTACCTGTTATTTATCCAATCTGTTACATTTATTTGTGCTTTCCATCTCTCTCCCTGTTGCTTAAATAACTATCATTTTTCTATTGCTTTCATATTTGCTCAGCTCTACCATGTATTGGGGGCCCATGTGATATAGTATTCATTCCTGAAATATTCTCATTTTAAATATATTCATTTTTCTGAATTCAATCAACTTCAGCTTCACGTATATTTTCAACCAACAATATCTGTTCCAGATACAAGCATTCTGCTTCAACAAAGGTTTGCTAGAGATTATTTAACTCATTGCATTCTGAGCATTTCATGGAGGTTTCCTTCTGCCATAAGATCTACTTTGGAGGTTAGGGGGATACAGCTTTAGGTATTTGTTTACTTTTTCTTACAGAACTTTCACATAGATGGAAACCACCTTTTTTCCTGTGTTTTTGTGGACACAATCATATGGCAATGTGGATCCTTTTAAAGGATTCCTAGTAAACAGTACCCTCTTTTGACACTCTAGAAAATGTGATTGCTTCAGTGATAAGAATGGTGGGGTGTGTGTGTGTGTGTGTGTGTCTGGTTTTATCCTTTGGACTGCTTAGTTCTCTCTCATGTTGAATTCGTCTGTGTCCTCACAGCTGCTTTTGCATTTACCACTGTCTCTGAAGGATGCCTTTCTTCCCTCCCTTCTTTGTTTCTAACTTTCCTCTCATAGAGAAGTGATGCCTTTCTGAATTTTCCCCTTTAACTCTTACTGGTTCTGAATTTCCTTCCCTCTAAGCATATCCTTGCCAACCAGGCCTTTTGGATTGTTTTAATGTGAATGGTGGGCAGCTGTCTCTTTGGGAGAGTGCAGCTGCACCTTAGGTTCCAGGTCCCTACTTCTCTCTTTGTAACTTTTTCCTAGATTTTCCTTTTGCTTCTGTGGCTTCTTTCTCCCCAACTTCTGTTCTTTGTGGAAGCTTATTTGCACTGGAGTTTAGGTTAATATTCTTAACAAAATTTGATTACCTTTGTACATACAGATAATGTCAAATTAATACTTTTTTATTTTCTGGGCTATGCTGAACACAAATGATTTATTCAGTTAATGAGTTCTTCTTGCTATTTATTGGGATAGCCTTCATTACCTTTGGTAATTTTAAAAATATCACTTAAATTTCTTCTGTTGGTGTATATTTTTATTAGTAAATTTACCAAAGCATATTTTGCATGCCACAAACTTCACTCAATTAAAATGCATAATTCAGTGATTATGGGGAGTAGTAATGATTGAACATCAGGGCCAGTTACCACTGAGCTACATTTCTAGTCCTTTGTATTTTTTATTTTGAGACAGGGTCTCACTCACTTAGCTGAGGCTGAATTCAACTTGTGATACTCCTGCCTCAGCCTCCTAAGTCACTGAGATTACAAGCATAAGCTAATGCTACAGGCCATAATTCAGTGATTTTTTAAAAATGAAATTTTCTGAGTACTAAAATTAAAATGCAAGGATGGAGCAGTTACTCAGTGATTTCAGTACTTGTTCAAACCCCATCACCATTTACACAATTAAGTGTCAGAGAAACAAAGGATAGATGGAAAAGTAAATAAAATTGATTCTTTCTAACTCCCTTTCTCCTTCTTTAAAAGTTAAATTAATATGTGATAAAAATTCTCAGATTTTTATGACTACAATTAGATTTCATATACACATTTACTGTTAACCAACAGTCCCTGCATCTGCCACAGCAGGGAACCACTAATGTAATTTCTACTTATAGATTTACTTTTTTTACACTTTTCTGAGAAATTTAATTGTACAATGTGTAGTCTTTGTGATTGGGTTCTTTGACTTAGTACAATTTTTGCCTAGATTTATCCTTATTACTGTATCAATCATTAGTTCATTTCTTATTATTAATGAATGATACTCCATTGGTTGATGACAGCGTCAGTTTTTAAGCCATTCATCAATAGACAGGTGCTTGAGGCATTTCCACTTTTTGTATATTATGAAGAGATTTAAAGGTCCGAATTCATTCTAACCAGGAAAACATTACTTAAGAATTCACATCTAAACACATTTTAGCAAAATGGAAAATGGGTTGGAACAGTGGCCAGCAGTTGCGGTGCTTGCCTGGTATGCACAAGTACACAAGTTCAAACCCCAGCACCACATACACAATGAAGTCTCAAAGCAAAGAAAGCCATGTGAAAAATTAAATAAAAATTGATTCTCTCTCATTGTTCCTCTCTCTTTAAAAAAAAGTATTTGAAAAGTAATTCAAAGAGGTTAACTTGCAAAGTACACGGATATATAAAATATTATCAAAATGCATAAAATTTTAAGTAGCAATATGTGATGGTCTCATTAACACACCATGCACTATACTAAGTTTAAAGAATAGAAAATCATATTATTTCAATAAACAATTACAAAACCTTTCAATGAATGTGACCCCTACTTGATGTTTTTTTAGAACTTGAAATCTGTTAATGCTTGTAAATATAAATTTCAAAAATATCCAAAATTAAATAGTACAGAGTCTTTTGAATAACTACATATACGGTTAAAGTATAAACAAAAGAATGTAAATGACAGAGATAAAACTGACACTGATGATTACCTCTGAAATGGGAGAGAAACAGAATTTGAGAAGACCATCTAATACAATGATATGTTATAAAAATGTTTTATGTTTCCTTTGGCTTCTGATTAAAGGAAGGTTTATTTTGTGATGGATATAAAATGAAAACATATAGATTGTCCTTTTCCTGTGTAGCATAATAACATTAAGAAAATTATTTGAGGATGTGTGGTCTCTGATTAGTCTTCATTGTATCTGAATTTTACAGATAGGTTGTAGAAGCTACCCAGAGCCATTTGTCTGTGACAACAGAAACCAACCAGTTTGTGCACTAGATGGAACAACCTATCGTAATTATTGTGAGTTTTGCCGTATAAATAGGTAAGAATACATTAGTAAACATTTCTTCTAATGCACTACCACTTCACAATGCTAGGACCTACTGTATTTATCTTCATCTATAACCATACATAGAGTAAAGAGCTGTTTTATTCCTGTTAATGCTTGAAGAGACACACTTCAGCTTTACCCTGGAAATACCCACCACCCTTTTTTCTCTAATTAGCTTGAGCCATATGTATGATGCTGGCTTGACTTCAAGTACTTAAAATAATTAACCATACTTAACTGAATATTATCTTTTATTAATTATTAGAAGTACACCAATCACACGTCAAGTGGGATAGTCAAGTAAACTGTGATTCTCTCTCCCGCTCCTTCCTCAGGCCCAGGTGGGTCCCAATTCTTAGTCAGTACTGAGAAAGTTGTCCCACGACAAAACAGAAGGCATGTGAAATGTCTGGTGGGCAGTCAGGCCCACTGTGGGAAGAAATTTTGTACAAGTGCTCTATTTTATGTCCTCTTGAAACCTTGAGTTGTCTTGGAAGCCTATGGATACCATAAGGAAAACTGACAAATTGCTTTTTATTTTTCCCTCTTTTTTTTCTACAGAAAAAGTGAAGGCAAAATTACTTTCAACCATTTTGGCAAATGCTGATCCTTGTGTTGTGGCACTGTATGTTCATAGGACTCCTCTTATAAACTTGCTGTGCTGTTAGATGCAATACAACTTTAGCATGTATTGTCTTGAAGGCCTAGTTAAGTAAGGGAATCCTATTTTAGAACTCAGAAGAAGATATAAGAATTGGAAACCCTTGTAATTTGCAAATCTTATCATGTCACATGTTTAATTCTCTGTCAGCACCCAAATGTTTCATGAAAATCTTAAAAATCATTACTGTGATCATGTATTTATAGCCTGATACGGAACACTCCTCAATCATTAAATACTTTTATTGCATGTTACATAGTATTTGCTTTATTAAAATAACTTCTACTTTTGCATTTGTAAAATAGTATCACAGATATGTAAAGTACAGGAAAATGATTCAGAGCACTGTTTCCAAACTTGCAACTAGTGTATATGAATAGCATATATAACTGAGACCCTCCCTGTTCTCATGCATCAAGTTTTCAGGACAAAGTTCTGGTTCTTCTGGAGAAATCTAAACCATTATCCCAGGTTACACACTTTAATTCCTAAAATAAGCTCAGCATTGAAAGAAACACAGATTCTACACAGAAGCATGGGAACATTTTACTGTTTTTGTAAGGGTACAGGCTAAACCAAGAGAAGAGATAAAAAGAGCATAAAACTGGAAGAATTTATAACATTATCTCTTTTTCCTGGGTTGGTTATAAAGGGGACAGAAAGATGAGGGTTAGAGGAAGCTCTGCTGTCCATGACTCTGGTCTTCAAATTTTAGGTAACACACAGTAGTCCTTTCATCACTACCATCAGTCAATGGTAATTATGCTTGACAGGAAGTTCAAATGTTTATTTAAAATTTCTTTTACAGAAACAATATAGAACTAATATCTCAGGACAAAACAGAACCATAATAACTATGTGAGGTTCATAGTAATATCCCATAAATATCTACAGCAAAGGAAGAGTGATAATATAAAGACGTTTTACTTAGCATCTCAAGGATCTACTCTTTATTAATCCATTACAATGAAAAAGTACTGGTCAACTTTATGGACTCTGACATATTTGCTTTGAACGAAACATTCTTTCCTTTGGTATAGATCATGTACAACAGAGGGCTTGGCAAACATTGATATTGTTACATAGATATCCATTCTTTGAGAGTTGACATGTTTATTAAACATTCACTATATGCCAGGTTATATGCATAATGCTGCATGGGAAGCTAATAGTGGTTGCTCTCTTCAAAGATATAACAGCATACTGGTCAAATTTTCCCGGAGTAAATGAGCAACTACAACTCAAAAAGCAAAAAACAAAATTGACACGTTTGCATTAAAATAGCTTCAAAACAATAATATAAAGTTTATATATTATTGTAATAATATTATAATTATTATCATTTTATGATACTATTTATTACATAATTATATGTTACACATGACACTTGGGGTTTTATAGGTATTCCAAATCTGTGATAACAGGACAAAATCAGATAATGTAGTTATCCAATTATCCCAACACAATTTGAGGAGTTTTATCAATGAAGATTTTAATATCCACAAC
Source organism: Aplodontia rufa (assembly GCA_004027875.1). Lineage (NCBI taxonomy): Eukaryota > Metazoa > Chordata > Mammalia > Rodentia > Aplodontiidae > Aplodontia > Aplodontia rufa. Next base: position 117,564 of record PVKS010000204.1, on the reverse strand, counting down.
AAAAAAGAAATTCATCATAAGAAAACAATCAAGATAAGGGAACTTAAAACCCAGCATCCTTCCCCGCTCACCCCCTATACCTCAATAGCAAAAAAACCCTGAAGATAGTTGAGAGGATCCTGTGTCTAGGGTAAGCAGGAATCCAGCAACAATGAAATTAGTAGGAGAAATGAAGACACTTTCTCCTCAAAAGCCCCATTTAAGAAGGCTTCATATGATTATGAAGTAACCTCCAATTCCCACATTATCCCTGAGAATGAAAATAAAGAACAAAAGCATTTCTCTGGGGGCTACTTGGGGTAATGTCTCCTCTCTTACTGGCCTCAGAAGACTGATATCTAGTATAAAATACATACCTTAGGAGTATGAAATAATGAGCTAGCATATGCCTCAGCTCCACTACCTGACTTAGCATGAAATCAGTGGCTAGGGTAAAAACACTTTGAAGAGGGAAAGAAAGGAACAGATTCTGTCCAACATTCTGACTGTCCTGGGACAATTACAAAGCACTGACTTCTTTCTTTCTTATCCCAGAGATCTTACAGAATCAGGTACACTCTATATCTGAGAAGAAATGTAGCACTTTGAAGCAGAACAACGGTTTGAGAAGCTACTAGCATCTCCTTCTGGACTGATTGATGAGGGTATTATCAAAATACCCTTTGTTTAATGAGTTGACACAAAATTAACCAGGTTAGGGGAATAATAAATGAACAAAATGATAATTGCAATATAAAAATGAAAAATTAAAAAATATTTAACAGAAATCATAGAGCTGAATACAATATTAACTTAATTGAAATATTCACCACAGAGATTCAACAGTAGACTACATCAAACAGTAGATAGGATCCATGTCCTTAGACTGTTTGGGATACTATAACAAAATGCCATAGCCTCAATGACAAATGAACAGCCAAACTTTATTGCTCAACATTCTGGAAGGTAGGAATTCCAAGACTGAGGTGATGGCAGTTCCAATGTTTGATGAGGACTCATTTGTTGATTCAGATAGAATTTTCTTGCTGTGTTCTCATATGGCAAAAGCTAACCCTCCATATTCTCACTTGAAAAGGACTAAATCCTATCAGGAGGGTGCCATCTTCATGACCAAATCACTTCCCAATACCATCAATGGGAGACTCCACCTTGTAATGCCATCCTTTGGGGGATATTACAGATATTAGATCAATGAATTTGGGGGGCCATAAACATAGACAATGGAAATAAGTAAACACATATTGGAAAGAATCTAATCAGATGATCATAAAAATATTAAAGAAAAAAGATAAAGCTTAAGAGATTAATGGAAAATCATCAATTGAAACAATATATGCACCATGGAAATCTACAAGAATAGATAGTGAATAGGGGGAGCTTAATCAAAGAAATAATGGATGAAGATTCCCCATATATAAAGAAGGAAATAGTCTTCTAGATCCAGGAATCTTACTGAGCCCCAAACAAGATGAACTCAAATAAATCGACACCAAGATACATTATAATCAAATTGTCAAGAATCAAAGGCAAAAAGTGAATATTGAAAGCAGCAAGAGAAAAAAATGACTTGTCATGTACAATAGAAATCATTTAAAGACTATGATCATGGGGCTGGAACGGTGGCTTAGCAGTTTTGGTGCTTGCCTGGCAAGCACAAAGACCTGGGTTCAAACCCCAGCACCACGTACACAGCTAAGTGTTGGAGCAACTAAGCCCATGTGAAAAACTAAATAAAGTTGTTTCTCTCTTTCTCTGTCTCTCTCACTGTCCCTCTCTCTTTAAAAAAAAAATAAAGACTGTGATCAGATTTTGCTGCAGTCGCATTTCATGACAGTGGGTACAGAAATGATACATTCAAAAACCACACACATACATGGAGACCGAATAATATTCTATTTTAAAGAAGAATGGATTCAACAAGACACGAAAGCAGAAATTAAGAAATTCTTGGAAGACAATGAGAATGAAGACACAACATATCAAAGTCTCTGGGACAACATGAATGCAATCTTAGCGAAAAAATTTTAGTACTAAGTGCCTACATTAAAATCAGGAGAAATCTCAAATAAAAAAAAGCATATGTTCCTCCTCAAATCCCAACAAAGGAAGACAAAAAATCTAATCACAAATTCAGCAAGAGACAGGAAATAATCAAGATCAGAGTTCAAATCAATGAACTTGAGAACAAAAAAATAGAATCAATAAATATAATTTATTTTTTCCTCAAAAAATAAATAATATTGACAGATCCCTAGCCAATTTCATTAAAATGAAAAGGAATTGAAGCAAATCAACAAAATCACCAATGAAAAGGGAGTGATCACCACTAACCTCACAGAAATCATCAAATGGATAATCAGCACATATTTTGGAAAACTGTACACTTCTAAATTAGATAATCTGGAAGACATGGACACATTTCTAAACACATACAACATCCCCAAAGTGAAGCAAAACAATACTGAAATCCTAACCAGCCCAATAACAAGCACAGAAATCCATATTGCAATTATGAATACATGAGAAAGTGCTCTAAATCACTAGTAAGCAGGGAAATGCAAATGAAAACTACATTAATAAATCACCTCATGCCAGTCAGATTGGCAAAAATGAAGAAAGTAAACAATGATAGATGCTGGAGGGGTTGTGGAGAGATAGGTACACTAACACACTGTTGGTGAAAACTGCAGACTAGTACAGCCCCTCTGGAAAGCAGTGTGGAGAATCCTCAAAAAACTAGGGATGAACCCACCATATGATCCAGCTATTCCTCTCGTGGGTAATTTTCCAGGGGATTTAGAATCAGCACATTACAGTGACACAGTGAAATTCATGTTCATAGCAGCTCAATTTACAATAGCTAAATTATGGAAACAACCCAGATGTCCCTCATTGGATTAATGGATCAAAAACTGTCGTACATATATACCATGAAGTTTTGGTTTCGTGTTTTTTTGTTTTGTTTTGTTTTGTTTTTTGTTTTTGAGAGAGAGGGAAAGTGAGAGAGACAGAGAAAGAGAGAAACAACTTTATTTTTTAGCTTTTCACATGGCCTTCGTTGCTCTAACACTTAGTTGTGTACATGGTGCTGGGATTTGAACCCAGGTCTTCATGCTTGCCAGGCAAACGCCGAAACTGCTGAGCCACTGCTCCAGCCATACCGTGGAATTTTACTCAGCAATTAGAAATAATGATGTTGCGGCCTTTGAAGGTAAATGGATGGCTATGGAAGAAATTATGCTGAGTAAAATCAGCATAACCCAGAGAACCAAGGGTCGAATGTCTTCACTCATTTGTGGAGGCTGGAGCTAGACTCTGGCTATTGAGAAAGGAGATCAATTCTCATGATTTAAATCCAGAAAAGTTGTAATAACATACAACATAAGGCATTAGTAGACATGTTTTGGGAAGGAGGGAGGGTGAGGGATAAGGGTGGATAATTGGGGGGGTCTTCAGGGGTAAATCTAATATTCAGAATTTATATATATACATATATATATAAATATAAAATTTATATATATATATAAAATTATATATATACATAATTTTTCATTAGAAGCATGTTTGATTGTTCAACAAATAAATTTCTTAATAAAAAAAAGTCCTCCAAAGAAGAAAAGCTCAGGACCTGATGGATTCCCTGCTTAGTTTTAACACATCTATGACCTGTCCTTATTAAGCTAGTACAAGAAACTAAAAAGGAAGGAACTCTCCCAAACACTTTTTAAGAGGCACCATAACCCTGATACCAAAATCCAACAAAGTCACATCAAAAAAAGAAAACTACCAACATCCCTGATAAACATCGACGCAAAAATCCATAATAAGGTTCTAGCAAACCACATTCAAAATCACATCAAAAAAATAAAACATCATGATCAAGTGGGCTTCATTTCAGGTATGCAAGGCTGGTCCAGCATAAGCAAATTAATAAATGTCATTCATCACTTAAACAGAATTAAGGACAAAAACCATATGATTATCTCAATTGACAGAAAAGGCTTTCAATAAAATTCAGCACACATGTATGCTCAAAATTTTAGAGAAGATAGGGATTAAAGGAACATTTCTTAACACATAAAGGCCATATATGATAAACCCTCAGTATAGTACTAAACGGAGAAATGATGAAAGCATTTCCACTAAAATTGGGAACAAGACAAGGCTGCCTGCTCTCACCATTTTTATTCAATATAGACCTTGAAACCCTAGCTGGAGCAATAAGGTAACAAAAGTAAATTGAACAATAAGGCAACAAAAGGAAATCAAAGGGGTTAGAATAGGAAGAGAGGAAGTCAAACTATCTCTTCTTGCTAATGACATGTTTCTATATCTGGAGGGTCCAAAAAACTCCACCAGAAAACTGGTTGAGCTTATAAACAGATTTAGCAAAGTAGCAAGCTACAAGATTAACACCCATAAATCAATAGCTTTCCTATATAATAATAACAATAGGGCAGAAGAAGAAAACAGGAAATTGGTCCCATTCACAATATCCTCAAAAATAATAAAATATTTGGGAATTAATGCAACAAGGGAAGGAAAATAACTCTACAATAAAAATTATTGAACACTTAAGAAATACATTGAAGAAGATTTTAAAAGATGGAAAGACATTCCATGAACTTGGTTAGCAGAATTAATATAATTAAAATGGCCATCCTGCCAAAAGTCCTATACAGATTCAATGCAATCCCTATCAAGATATCAATGTCATTCTTTACAGTTATAGAAAAAGCAATTCTCAAATTCATTTGGAACAACAAGAAACACAGAACAGCCAAAACATTACTAATCTGCTCCTCATGCCTCTGGCCAACTCTTCTCAAAACTAGTTGTGAATCCAAGGTGATTACAGCTGGATCATATTCAACATCCTTGTTCATTTAACTTCTTTTTTCCTCCTCTATTCTTTGTCCAAGTTGGTGATGAGATCTCTTCAGCACTACACTCTTTCAGAAGTGTACCCTATTTTCTAGTTTTTGTATTTCCCCAAAAAAATTTTTTTGTTTTCTCTGCACATCAAAGTAGGAAATATTTCACTCCAAAGAGGGCTCTCCCTTATTGCTCTCTACACCCACAGATTATAATTTTGAGAAGAGACAGAATGATGTAGGCATGAAGAAGTTAAAGAAATGGATTTGAAAAGTCAGGAGCTTCCTTACTCAGCTAGAACCAGACTGTGAATTTAAATGGTTATTAGTAGGGGAAAAAATGGAGTTTTCTACCCGTCCTTAGAGCAGAAGGCTTTCTCAGGCCTGAATCCCTGGAGCAGAGACCAGCTTGAGACCCTGTGGTCTATGGTACTGGAGTGATGCTATCTTAGGATACTGGGTTCTCTTGTTTTTTAGCTGTGCAAAAGACTATGGGAAACTAACTCAAGCATTTTCTCAGGCCTCACAAAGGAAAGTTTTAAGATGCAATCAAATGGCTGGCTTGGCTGCAAGATCACATACTTTCCTGGCGTCCTCTACTTGGGCACATCCTGCTTTTTCAGGTGAGCAATGTTGGAGATCTATGGGGATACATATCAGACTTTCTTAATGTCATAGGAAAGAAAAAGAGTCATTTCTGACTAGATGGAAAATGTTTTGCTGAAATATAAAACTTGGGCTTGAAAACTCTAATTGGAAGTCATGATAATTTTTTTTAACTCAGACAGGATTCCCAGGAGCTGAGAAAGGTTTAATGTCTTCATTATAAGCACTATATTGTGTCAACACAATCTTTTCCTTGGATAAAAGCTGCATTTTCATCTGTTTTTCAAAAGGTCCATTAAAATAAAATAAGAAATCAGCCAAAGAAAATAAAAAGTGTCAGTGTGGAGGATAAGCTGAGCACCACCTTTGGCTGGTGCTTCATTCTCAATCTACCTATTTCCCTTTAGATAGAAGGACTATTTTCCCTACAGATTGAAACAACTGGTAATTATACAGAGTCACCTCAATTACCAAGTAAATTTAAAATCAACAATGTGTAACAAATGGTACTGTCAAGACTTGTTGCTTGAGGACTGGTAATCTTCTCTTTTGAGAATATATATGTGATGAGCTATATGTGCTTAGGCACATAAAGTGAAATTTCTTTCTGGCTTTACACCTGCTTAGCTCATTGTCTATGATGCATATCACATTGACTAATAAAACTTTTCTCTTTCACTTCTACCATTGTGGAAAGCCTTTTTTCTGGGTTTACAGGAGGTTGTATATTTAACTGGATTTCCCCAACATTTGGCAGGATATTTTTGGCTTAATTATGGTATTGGGGCTATCCAGAGAAATAGAACAATTAGAATAAATATATTTAAAATATTCATTATGAGGAATTGGCTTATGTGGTTTGAAAGCCTAGAAGGTCCACACATTGCACTGTGCAAGCAGGAGAACTAGCAAAGCCGGTGACACAATTTTGTCTGAGTCTCAAGGTCAGCGAGCCAGTGGCACTGACGTTGAAGGGCAGAGGAAGATGGATGTCCCAGGTCAAGAAGAAAGAAGGACTTACACTTCCTCTGCACTCTTGTTCTATTTAGACCCTCAATGGATTTGACTAAGCCCATCTGCACTGGAGAGAGCAATTTTCTTCACTGAGTCTATAGTATCATGTTCTTCTGGTAACACCCTTGTAAACACAAACAGAAATAATGTGTTACCATCTCTCTGGGCAACTTAGCTCACTCTGGTTGAGTCATAAAATTAACTACCACAATTATATTTCCTTAAATATTACCTAATCCCTATGCATCTTAGTTTTCTTATTTGTAAGATAGAGATAATAAAATTAAGCTTATGGGATTATTGAAAGTACTAAAATTATTTTTTATATTTTTCCAACTTCTTGAGCCTTAGTCCTCGTTTTTAAAATGATATTATCAAAAGGACATTTATATAGAGTTGTTATTTTAAATTGCCTATAATTTAACTCTGGGGTAGTACAATATACAAATGCACACATGCAGACACATACACATACAAACACACATCTATCAATGCAAAGCAGAAACTATAATGCTTCATTTAAAAAAATGTCTGAAGACTTAATACCAAACTAATTGCTTTCACTACTTTTTTCCCATTCCTCATCCTCCTCCACATTAATTCTTCCAAATTCAAACTGTGGATTTTAAAGTCCAAACAAGATTGTCTTAGTCACATGCATAAATCACCTTGAATCTGGAATATAATTCAAAATCATTCACATTCTTAGTGTTCTGGTTCAAATGAGTCCCCAGACCTGATATGTCTTCAGCCTCATTTTATAGCTGGAGAACAGTGTCCACTCTCTCCCTTAAATCACCCAGCTCTCTTGTTTCCAGAAATGTAAACAAAATTATTTTCTTTGTCAAGATTTTCCATGATCTATTGTTTCCTTCTAATATCCACTCCTATGTCACCTCCTCAGAGATTTACTTGACTAACATATTAAAATTAGCAAAGCACTGGAGCTGGCATGGTTGACCAATAGTTACAGCGTTTGTGTGGCATGTGCGAGGATGCGGGTTCAAAGCCCAGCACCACACACACAATGAAGAGTCAGAACAACAAAAGCTATATGAAAAACTAAATAAAATTGATTCTTTCTCTCTCATTGTTTTGCTCTCTTCAAAAAAAAAAAGCAAAGAACTCTAGCCTCAGGCAAATACTATATTTCCCTGTTTATTTTCATCAAAATATTCTTTAACACTGAGTTTATGTTTGTTCACTTTTATTTTTGAATAGCAAACTTTCCTTAATAGAATATTGACAGAGATTTTTGTATTGCTTGATATCTAATAGATAAATATTAGTTTGATGAAAGAATAAATGGGGCCATGACATCTCTGCCATTTACCCATCTTTAACAAGTTAATTCAAATTTGAATCATTTTCTTAATAAGTGAGGATAATGTGTGTCCAAGTCAGAAGATTGTTCTGAAGGTGAAATGAAATTATGTACACATGGGGTTTCACCAGTTACTTTCATAAGAAATGTCTAGGCAATGGTAGGCATTATTCTTATAATTGATCATATAACTGTTATCATTCTTACACTGAGGTTGGGTGATGTTATCTAGTATGGTAAAGGGTATGTTGAAATTTTGAAGATTTCAATATTCACATGGGAGCCTCTATAATGCTAACTCCAATCTTCCTGAAACTAAATGTCTGGCAGGAATTTGTTATCAGTGAACACAATGAGCTAGCTTTCTATTTTCATATTAATGAAGATCAATGGTCGGGAGAATTTTGACAAATGAGAGAGAGAGATGACATGGTACATGTGGTAGAATTGGAGGACTTAAGTCTTAAAGCAGAAGGATACTTTTCAAGAAAATCTGAGAATGATATATGGGATCATTGTGAAGATGCAGAATGTTTAATTCCTTGACCTATCACAGACTCATATAAGAGAATAAGTAGCCAGAAGCCTTGGTATGGATCGGATTATTTGGGGGTTCTTTTAAAATCACACATTTATTCATTTATGTATTCAAATGAATAAACTAGTATTAGATGTCAGAAAGTATGCTTGGTGCTACAAACATGAAATGGCACTTTGAAAAAAACCTCAAAAGACACATGGTGAAAAGCCTGTTCAGGTGTTTATTATCTGAAGTGTTACAATGTCTTGTTTTTTACAGCCTGAGTGTAGTGACATCAATCAAGTTCCAGTAAGTTGCATTGACAGCTATGACCCTATTTGTGCAGCAAATGGTATCATAATTCAATTTATGTGACTTTTGTCTTGAAATTAGGAAAAAAGAGATTGTAGTACTTTTACTCTTTCAGGGTATTTAACTAAGGTTCTCAAGACTCTATTAGGAAAATAAAACATTGTATTTGAAAGCAAACATTGTATTAATCTAGTAGGACTATGATCATTGAACAAATAAACCATTAGTAGTAGCTACTAATAGGAGAGTCTGATCCTGTATCAAGGTTTAAACTCTTCTGTCTGAATTCTAAAGTAGATTTTTACCATTATTCCTAGGGTAACTTTTTCCATTGGGCAACTATAAAGCAGTTGGTCTAAGTCTGAATCATTCAGAAACTGTGTATTGTTCCAAGGTCACCTCAACCAAAATTTTCAGTTCAATTTGACTTGTATTACTCATTTTGGTTAGTTTGTATTTTAAGAGAGAGGGATAGTGAAAGAGAGAGAAAGAAAGAGAGAAACAATTTTTATTTAGTTTTTCATGTGGCCTTCGTTGCTCTGAGACTTCATTGTGTACGTGGTGCTGGGATTTGAACTCGCGTACACACACATGCTGAGAAAGCCACCACTCCAGCCCCTAGTTTGGATTTTTTATGTGAACGAAATCATTTCAGCTCCATAGAGTCTTCCTTATTATTTTTTTTTTGTACTAGGGATTATATCCACAACCACTTAACCACCAAGCCACAGCCACAGCCCTTTTTACCTTTTATTTTGAAGCAGGGATGCCTTCAAATTTCCTAACTTCCTGCCTCAGCTTCCTTAATCCTTAGGACTATAAGCCTGGGCCGCTGCACCCAGCTTTCCCATCTTATTAAATCCTTATCTCATCACAGGGGTGTCACTTTCAACAACATAAAGGTACATTTTTAAGGTAGATGAAGGGGATCAGGGTGAAGGAGGAGGGGAAGGAAAGGAGAGTTACAGGGAAATGAAATTGATCAAATAATGTCATTGCAGATGCCAATATTTCACAATGAGATTCACCATTCTTTATAATTAACATGCACACATAAAAAAGGTGAGATTCAGTTAAACACTTTTAAGCCATTCATGCAAGTCCCCATTTAGGGACTTTAATGTATATATTTATTCTTGAATTTAATTTTGTTTTTTGGTTTCATCCACATTTCCTGGCTCATAACTCCTATTGCCTTTGTACTAAGTGGCTGGAATAATACAGAAGCACATTAGGTCTCAGAAAGCAGAGTTTCTCTCTGCAAAAACACTCCTGCTTCCCTTTTGCTGGCTCCTTTATCCACTCACAGGATCAGAGAAACCAGAATTTCTTTTCCTGAACATTGGTAACAGAAACTAAAAACTTAACTCTGATCATAATTTCTGTCTTGGAACTAGATATAGAAAAATTTTCTGAATACCAAGAGCCCCATTCCAGGAGGGGTCCTGGCCAGAAAAGAAAGTTGCACAGAGGGCAAGAGTGATCTGAGCAAACAGGCCTTGTTGTACTTCCCACTTAGTCTGTTAGCATTAAATCATGGAATTTGTGTTCAATCACATTTTGGTACAGTTGTCCATCCTTTATGAACATGCAGAGGAATCTCCATAGAAACACAATGAATAGAACTTTGAGAAGTTCTATATAGCTGAACACATGAAGGTTCACAGGAACACAAATGAGAAGACACTAGGACTAGAGGTATATGTTCGTTGGGCAGCTTACTTGGCATCCTTTAAAACTATTCTTTATGATCAATCAGTAAATATACGTATAGTGCTTCCATGGGTACTGTGAGCCACATAGTCAGACGGAGGTGGGGATCAAGCAAACCCCATTTGTAGCCAATCACTTAGAAGTTCTGGAGTGCAGACATGAAACGATCTGAATTGGAGTGGGATTAAGGACTGAACCCCACCCTGCAAGATCTGACTCTTATCTACTGGTACACAGTATCAGAGTTGAATAGGGTTAGAGGATACTAAGTTTTTGTCTGCCGCTGAATTGGTTGATGCTGGGAGAAAGGCCCTACCTTTCGAGGTTACAAAAATCTTTGTGTTTACACTTTTATTTCCTGGCAGAGGAACTTATTAACATTTGCATGGTCAGGACACCTCAGTTAAGCAAATGTCACTGGGCAGGCAACATCTCTAATGCTAGAGTGCTGGAGTTTGCTGAGTTCTGTTTACATTTTTTTCATTTGTTCTTACTTACATTTCTCTGTTGGGTTAAAAACTGTGTGAATAAGCAGTCAACTGTTTAGGTTAAACTACTTGTTAACTATCAATAAATACCCAATCTGATACAAGTTTATGCAAGGAGAATTTGTTTCTTGTTACTTATATTAACAGTATTTCTTCTCTTTATAAATTGATTAGTCCAGTTAGGAGTATATAGTAATAATTGTAATTAAAGTATTAGAATTATTGAGTTGAATGCATTTATTTCCCCAACAGCATCAAGATCAAAGCCAGGTACTCAAGACATGCTAGGCCAGTGGTCTTCCTCTGACCCACATATATACCAACCCTCAAATGCTTTTTAATTAGTGGCTTCTTCAGGGCAGCTGTGAAAATTTATAAACCATTCAGGTCCAGAATTTTCAGTTGTGTGAATATTTCAATAAAATTGACACAGGTGTACTTAAGTAGGTTGGAGATCATGATATAGGGTTATGTATACTTTTTATGTATATAAAATATATATATATAGAAATATATACTCAAATATATATTCTTTTCAATTGCTCTAATCATTAAACTATTACTTTGTGCAAAAGAACAGAACTCTAAAACTAAAATAAATATTTCAAAGTGACCATAATAAGTAGTATATTTGCTGATGAATTAATTTCTTATAGGTAGCCTATATATAGGGTGTGATGTGACATAATTTAATTTTATAAACTCTCCATATAAAGTGGTCTCCCGTTTCTAAAGAGAAATTTAACTTTTAAATTACATTAAGATAAAATTTTATTAGGCAAATTTAAAGTTGAATAGAAATTCTGTTCTAGATAACCAGCTATTATTGCTCAGCTGGCTTTTTTATATCTTGCTACATAGATGAGTCCATGAGTAGCTCATCTGGTTATAGATTTTTAGCTAAAGTTCTCTTTTTAAAATGATTCCAGTTAATTCATTGAGCAAAAAGGTACAGGGGTTAACCTTCCTTTTTTGATACTTATAATGTTTTCATCTTCATTTTTTAATCAAAATGCCTAAAGAAATTTGTCTCATACTTTTGTCAGCAAATATATTGATTTCAATATTATAATATTGAATTGTGTTAATTTTTTGGCTAGATAGTCTTCAGTCATTATGAAATCTGTGTATAAGCCAGGTATTTAGGTGAAGCCATACCTGCGTTAAATCTAAGCACACTGTTCAGTATGTTATCCTTCCACAATCTCTCTGTTACATGTATAACTGTGTTGTTGATAAGTGTACTACTAAAATACTTGAGGGTGACAGGCAGTGAGTGTGCACCATGAAGCCTTGTTCTCTTAATCTCTTGGTTTTTTGCTATGGATACCTTTGGTGAATTTTTTATGTCAATGTTTGATTTTTCAAAACCAAAATTCCATTGTTTTTTTATGAACTTTTATTCTTTATCAGTGTTTACTGTCTGTTAAGCCACTGTCATTGTATTTCATTTAATATTTTAAACATGATACTTTACTTCTTTTAAACTCATTGTAAAATTTCTTCAAATCTAAGTCCAACATCCAAGCGTCAGCAAAGAGTTTCCATTGACTTATTTAGCTTTCCTCTGTATGTGCACACTTTTCCCCCCAGTAACTAATACACTGCAGCAACACGGGGTTCTAGCGTGCTACCATCACATGCAGTGGCACATGTTGATTTGCTTACTTAATGACATCCCTAGACTAATTCTGTTCAGTCTGTTCAGCAACTTATATCTCTGCTGAGATTTTGTTTCTTTATATCACCTTATTTCTGCCTAGCTTCCTTTTGTTAATTTAAAAGATTTTCTTTTCCAGTTTCTGTTGCAAGTCTACAAAAACATAATTGAATTTTTGTATGTTGACCGTATATCTTCTCAACATAATGCATTTCCTTTTCAGTTACAGTAATTGCCTTTGCAAATATATATTTCTTAGGTATTTCACATATGCCATGTAGCCATCTGCTAGTAGAAACTATTTCCAGTTTCCTTTACAATCTTCAACACTCTTCTACACGTCCCCATGCTTTTTTATTCCCTATTTCACAAAGATCTTATCATACGGAAAAAATTATAAAAATTATAGCATGAAGTATATTAGCTATAGTTGTTCTAAGATGACTTTTATCAGATCAACTGTGTTTCTAGTTTTAGTTCTCAAGATACTTTTATTATCTTTTATTTTATTACAAGTGGGTATCTACTAATTGTCACATGATTTTCTCTTTACTCTAAATGCAGCAAATTATATTTCTTAATCTTTGGATTTTGAAATAAGCTTTTGTTTCTGGAATAATTTCTAATGATAATGGTCTTTTCTAACATCACTCTGATTGGTTTGTTTATGTTTTGTCAATAATTAATGCAGGCTTTTTATTTAATGCTTTTGTTAACTACTCAAAATGCTTCAACCCTTTTCGAGTGCTTCTTTTACACTTACATAACCTGTGTAATATGTCAGGCACTGTGTAAGCATTTTTATGTAAAAATCACCTGATAATTATAAGCAACATGCATTTTTCCCTTTTTTATAAATGAGATAACTTATGCAACAGAGAATATATGCAATTTATAAAGGCACTACACTACTATACCAAAAAAATCTTAACACTCACAGCTCAGTAGTCTACTTAACTTTTAGCTCTTAGCAATAAAGTATAACAATATTTTCTTCCTCAAGGTTCTGAAAGGGAATCATCAAAAATTCATTCCCTTTATGAATATGTTTAAACTAATAATGCTTATACGATATTATATGCATCATATAATGCTTTTAAAAGTATGAATCAATTTGAATATGATGACCAGAAAGAAGTCCAATTTAAATGTCATATGAATAAAGCCACCCACAGGTAAGTTTTATAATGTGGTTCCATAAAATATGAAAACTCCAATTTAGAGAAGCATATAGATTGAGTTACTGAGGTTCCAGAGACTATTCTTTGCTCTAGTTCAGTCCTTACCAACTGTAGCTGCACATTACAGTTATCTTGGAGGCTTAAAAATACTAATGATGGAGGCTGAGGTGGGAGGATGGCAAGTCCAAGGCAAACCTCAGCATCTTAGTGAGACCCTGTCTCAAAATTCAAAGTAAAGATGACTGGGGATGAAGTTCAGTGGTAAAACTCCCCTGGCTCTATCTCCGGTACCAACACCACCAATGACTACATTATGAGGACCTAATATAGAGAATCAAATTCAAACCACAGTCTTGGGGAGAGACTTAGAAGCTGATGGTTTCACAAAATTTTCCAGGTGGTTATCATATCTTCCTAGCATTTAAAATTCTGAAGTTGTAGCTGTATTTGTGCAATTCCTGGAACTTGACTCTTCTTTACTTCTTTCCCCTCTGTATAAGGATTGGATATATCTCAAATTTTATCTATTTAGGAATCTATAAATATTCTCATCATTTTTTCCTTTCCTCATTCATTGGTGACTTATTTGTCCCCTTACTTTTATATGGAGGCATAGCTTTTATAATGTCTGCATGAGGCAAGTTCCAGGTCACTAACAGGAGGATTGACTCTTGCACATCTAATCTCCCCTCACTCTTGTCTCCTTATATAGAGATCTTAAAAAGAGACTCTTTGACAAGTGGAAGCTGAAACAACGCAAGAGTGAGCGAGACAGCTGCAGTCTCCTTCTGTACATTTCTCTTGAGGAGGGTCATAGGGGGCTTAAGCTGTGCTGTCAGGACTCCTCCAGGTCTAGTCCTTCTAAGGATAACTGCTTCTGCTTCTCTGAAGGACAAACAAAACAATTAAAAGTGTGTGTACTCTTAAATGCAACACAGGAGACAATTATCTTAAACATTTTTTCTCTATGTTTTGGTTAAACTGCTTACTTCTTGTTGATGTTATGGGTGGATGAAAAGATATGCTGTCCCTTAACGAAGAGGAAAGGAATACAGAAACTAAGGGCTATAAATGCTCTTTCTCAAGTAGGAGGATGCAGGAAATGGTCCCTCTTTCCAATTCCATTCATTGAAATTTGATGGGGCTGTGTTAAGTATTCTGAAATTTTTTCTACAACATTCTTTCAAGGCAACTGAAGAGGTTCAATGGTCAGCTTTTCACTGAAGACCACAGGGGTTTTTCTCATCATGTTGGCATTTCATCTTTCTTTCTGTGAGTATATTTTCTAATTATGTTTAGAGCATTTCTCATGTCCTAGAAAATGCAGGCAAGATGTAATATCCAAGAATTAGCTGTTCATTTAGTTTACTTTAAAACACAGTGTCCAGCCCCTTTCAAATTACATTGGTGGAGAGACTCAAGTGGCAAACGTTTTCCCTCACTTGTGCAGGCTTAAAGCAAAACCCAGGCTTGGGTGAAAGTTTGTCAAACTCATGTATTATAACCAGCAAAGGTGTAGCAACACATAATCTAGGGAAACCATAAATGTGGTGGGGGGAAGGGTGAGAGAATAGGTGAGGGGGAAGGGAGAAGAGGGACGAGAGGGAAGGATATACAGAAATCAACAATGTAGCGAACTCTACCCCCCTGAGAATCCAAATAATGCTTATGCAATTATTTAATTCTGGAAAATTCATAATCTAAGCATTTATATCACTTGTAGGGGTAAAATGCAGAAGAATGAAGAGACTGGGGTGTGAGAGATGTGGGGGCAATTCTGGTTTAAGAACAAATGCCTATCATATCTCTTACTTTATATTCATTCATGATTGCATAATAATTCCCTAATTAAAAAAGAGAAATATGATTATAGTACAAAAATGTGGGAAAAGTCACCTATAATACCATCAGATTATCATAATTACTATTATTTCTGTGCTTTTCTTTCTAGTCTTTTCCATATGGAATATATTTTTATATGAATGCTACTAATAGTCAATAAAATATTTGGTATTCTGCTTTTTCCCCATTACAGTAAGAAAAATTACATTGGGGGATTTCCCCCTATATTATAAAAATAAAGGAATTGTGTAGTATGTGTGAATGCCTTCTGAATGCTGGAGCAGGGACACTTATCTCTCTTCCCAGCTCTGGAGCTAAAGTATCTTCCCTGTGTTGGAAGCTCATATTTCCAGTGGTATTAGCTAAACTAACGTCAATGATTTCAGGTCTGAGAGTTTTGCTTGTCAATTCTAACATCAAAGCATTCTATCAAAATCAGTCCTCCCTGATAATTCTGGAGACAATTAGTGTGCTTTACAGCTCGTGATTGTCTATTACTTTCATTGTGAGACAATTAATGCTGGAGTTGGGAAACGCACTGAAAACGCAGCAGGCAGCTTGACTCTGCCTCTCCATTAGTCCCCTTCACATCTGAGTGCCCTTATATAATTCATGGTCTTTCTTGAGCTCCAGTTCCCTCACACATGAATGTAGGTAACAAAGAAAACGATATGTGTAACAGAGGGTGTTGAGGTTTTACAAACTCTAATCTATTGGAATCAGAGTTAGACACACTGTAAGAATCACCACTGCTTACAGTTTTGCATACACATCAGCCCCACAGAAGGCTCACTTCAGGATTCTTGGTTTCCTCACTGAAACACCTGCATCCATTTCTTCTCACAATAGATGGGATTACATCAAAGGAGACACCGGTCATTTAATCCTCTCTTAGTTTTTGCAGATCCTGTGTCATCTCTGAATTCTGAGAAGGGGATAGAGGTATGTTACTTCTAATTTGTAAGGAGAATGAAAATACTTAACCTTAAAAACGTCAATTTAACTGCAATATGGTAAAATGCTCATGATAAAAATGATGCATTGTGAAGTGAATCTCATACTCACTGTAGGAGACAATATACAAACTCCAGCACTTCAGTAGTGGTCTTACTCGTGCAGACAGTCGTCCTTATTTATTAGCTACATAGAACTCTATCAAGCTGAAGTTGAAGAGTTTATTGAATCTTTTGTATTTCAGCATTTAAATTCTTCCAATATTCTCATTAACCTTGTGAATACACAGTCAAAGTAAAGTGCTACATGAGGGAATGTTAAGAGAACATATAAAAATATATATGATGTTGTGAGATATTGCCATGAGTTTTTCCACATGGGAAACAAAGATCACAAGAGACATCCTAGAGAAGGGTGGCCTTCGTCCCCACAGCATTTCCAACTGGGAATGCTGTCAAAGATGCTTATGTTTGTAGATTTTATATGTGAGAGTAAAGATTGTTTTTAATTTTTCCAATTCAAAGTGAAATTGAACATCTTTGCATGTATCCCAGAGCCATGTGCCCATGTTTAATGAGTATTTTTTTCCTCATATATTTGGTATATATTAACCTCAGAATTTGGTTTTTAATGTTATTTATATGAGTTATAATGATGCCATCATTTTATTATGGAAAATATTTTATATAGAAAATATTATCAATGTCTTGTAAGTTGATTATGGGTCTTGTTTGCCATGTAAATATTTTTATGTGAGTAAATTTGGATACTGAATCAAATTTAGAAAACTTTCAACCATCTGATTTTAGAGATATCATCCTTGATGTTTGGTGTTTCTGTTATTTCACTTTTTGCTTAACTCTGGTATTTGGGGAGTTTTTTAAATATAGTAAGTGGTAATTCCTCAAATTTATCTTTTTTTCTTTCCTAATTAAAAGGAAGTTTTCCCAAAATCATTTATTGAAATGTCCATCTTTGCCACAGTGATTTGAAATGCCACTTTACTCATACACTAAACTTCTATTACCTATTTATCAACTTTGTTTTTCTCTTTTGTGCCTTTTATTTGACTTGCAACACATTTTCAAATTCTGCAACTTTTCTACAATGTTTCAACATCCAGTGAAGCAAATTTACCCACTTTATAAAGATGTTGTTGGTATCAGTATTTTCTCAATGCTAAGTATCTTTTGTCCCTGTAAAATCAGAGATGTCAGTGTACACTGTGTTAACAATGTTCAGTGTGGTCTTATATAAAAGAGATATCTTCCAATTTTCCAAGAATATTAGCATGTCATTCATTTCTGCTTATTATTTTTCATATGAAATGTACACACTGCCCAGTAAGTATATTCCTTGTTATTTTATCTTATTTTTCTCATTTTAAAGAGGCTTATTTACTAATAATTTTATCTTATAAATGACTATTTTTAGTAAACAAAAAGGTTATCAAGCTCCATGTAATAACTTTATATCCAGATAATAGACTAAATTCTCTTATTGCCTGATTTAATTGTAATGATTTCCTTGATCTCCCTATCATGTTTTGTCTGCAAATAGATGCAATGAACAACTTAACCTTTTAATTCTATTTCTTATGTGTATTATTGAATTCTCAAAGACAGTATTAAATAATACTGGTGATAATGGTGTTCTTTGACCTGTTTTGACATTTTATTTTTTTTCCTGTTTAGCAAAAATGCCTTTGGTAAAGGCATGAAGCTTGTGTGTGTTTATTTTAGGGAATTTTTCACTCAATTCTGGATTCTTCAGTACTTTTATTAGGAAGTTACATTGAATTTATCATACTTGTACAGTGCTTATAGAGATAAGCATCTGATTTTTCTCCTTAGGATTATTAATATTGTGTGTTACATGAATGCTTTTTAAATGATGAATGAACTTCATCTTACAGAATAAATCCCACTTATCAATGTGTTTTTTCTTTTTATTTTTTATTCTTTTTATTTTTTAAAATTTTTTTCGATAAACATGGTCTCACGATTAGGAGGGGTTCATCGTCAAACAATCAAGAACAAAAGTGTAATGACAGAACAAGCCAACACTGCTGCCAGACCCCCCCTTGGGTTCCCAATGGTTCCATGTTTCACTATACTTAAGCCTCAAGTTAATTGGACTTCTCCTGGAAATCAGAGATTCCCCTCAGATTAGATTCCCCCGTACTACCTCCATCTGGTATCCTTGATGTCCTTCCTATTCTTCTCCCCCTTCTCTGCCCCTCTCCCTACATCTCCAGGGAACCTAGGCAAGGTTTCCCATGATCGTGCAAAAATTCATACATATTTAGGTAATTGTTAGGTTAGCCATCTGTCATAATGTTTTCGCATGAATTCTAGGTTCCACAAATGAGAGAAAACATTCATCCCTTGAGACTCTGAATTTGGGATATTTCACTTAGCTTAATTTTTTCCATCTCCATCTATTTGGCTGCAAATGCCATAATATCATTTTCTCTAATAGCTGAGGTAGTATTCCATTGTATATATGTACCAAAGCTTTTGGATCCACTCATCTAGTGAGGGGCATCTGAGTTGGTTCCATAATTTAGCTATAGTAAATTAAGCTGCTATAAACATTGATGAAGCTGTATCTCTATAGTAAGCCAATTCTAGCTCTTTTGGGAAGATACCGAGGAGTGGGATAGTTGGGTCAAAAGGCAGTTCCAGTCCTATTGCTTTCCAGAGTAGATGTACCAGTTTGCAGTCCCACCAGCAACAGTGTTCCTCTTTTCCTACAGCCCCTCCAGCACCTGTCACTGTTTGCATTCTTCATTTTTGCCACTCTGACCGGAGTGAGGTGGAATCTCAGTGAAGTTTTGATTTGCATTTCTCTTATGTCAATGATGAAGAGCATTTTCTCATATATTTATGAGCTTTTTGGACTTCCTCCATTGAGAAGCTTCTTTTTAGTTCCATAGCCCATTTATTAATTGGGTTATTTGTGATTTTGGTATTTAATTTTTTGAATTCTTTGTATATTCTGTATATTAGCCCTCTGTCCAAGGTGTAGCAGGCAAAAATTTTCTCCAATTCTGTAGGTTCTCTCTTGAGACTTTTGACTAAATCTTTAGCTGGGCAAAAGATTTTTAGTTTAATTGCATAACATTTTACTGCTTGTGCCATGGGAGTCCTGTTAAGGAAGGCTGTGCCAACCCCTGTCATGTAATGCTGATCCTACTTCTTTTTCAAGCAATTGTAGAGTTGCTGATTTAATATCCAGATCCTTGAACCATTTTGTTTTAATTTTTGTGCAGGGTGAAAGGCAAGGATCCAATTTCAGTTGTCTACATATGGCTGTCCAGTTTGTCCAACATCATTTGTTGAACAGGCTATAATTCTTCCACACTATGCTTTTGCCCCCTTTATCAAATATCAGATAGTTAAAGGTATGAGGGTTCATCTCAGAATCCTCTATTCTATTCCATTGGTCTTCCATTCTGTTTTGCTACCAATACCATGCTGTTTTTGGTAATATTGCCTTGTAGTATAATTTCAGGTCAGGAATTGAGATACTACCTGCCTCCTCCTTCTTGCTGAGTAATGTTTTGGCTATTCTGGATCATCTGTTATTCCATACAAATTTGAGTATTGCTTTTTTCTATATCCATGAAGAATGACATTGGTATCTTGATAGGGATGGCATTAAACCTGTATAGGGCTTTGGGTAAAATGGTCATTTTGATGATATTGACTCTACCTAACCATGAACAAGGAATGTTTTTCCATCTACTCAGGTTTTCTATAATTTCTTTTTTTTTTTAATGTTTGATAATTTTCATTGTATAGGTCCTTGATATCCTTTGTGAGATTTATGCCCAAGTATTTTATTTTTTGGAGGAGATAGTGAAAGGGACAAATTTCCTAATTTCTTCTTCAGTATCCTTGTTGCTGGAGTATAGGAAAGCTAATGATTTATTGGTGTTAATCTTATAACCAGCCACTTTGCTGAAGTAGTTTATAAGCTCCAGAATTATTCTGGTTGAGCTGATAAGGTCTTCTAGGTAGAAGATCATGTCATCAACAAATAGACAACTTTACTTCCTCTTTTCCTATTTGAATTCCTTTAATTTCCTTCTCTTGTCTGATATCTCTGGAAAGGGTTTCAAGGACTATATTGAATAAGAGTGGTAAAAGTGGACAGCCTTGTCTTGTTCCTGACTTGAGTGGAAATGCTTTCAGTCTTTCATCATTGAGGATAATGTTTGCTATGGGTCTATAATAAACGGATCTTACGTAGTTGAGATATCTTCCCTTGATATCCCTATCCTCTCCAGGGTTTTGAGCATAAAAGGATGCTGAATTTTATCAAAGACCTTTTCTGTGTTGATTGAAATGATTACATTATTTTTATTTTTAATTCTGTTTAAGTGGTGAATTACGTTTGATTTGTGAATGTTGAACCAGCCCTGTTTTCCTGGAATGAAGCCCAATTGATCATGATATATTATCTTTTTAGTGCACTTTTGGATCCAATTAGCTAGAATTTTATTAAGAACTTTTGCATCTATGTTCATCAGGAAAATTGGTCTATAGTTTTCTTTTTTTGATGAGTCTTTGTTAGGTTTTGGAATCAGAGTTATATTTGTTTCATAAAAAGTGTTTGGTAGTGCTCCGAACCTTTCAATTTCATTGAAGAGCTTATAGAGGATCAGTGTTAATTCTTCTGTAAAAGTTTGGTAGAATTCTGCTGTGAATCAATCCATCAGATCCAGAACTTTTCTTTTTTGGAAGGCCTTTGATTGCTGCTTCAATTTCGGAACCTGAGATAGGTTGGTTTAGATTTTCAATGTCTTCCGATGTTAATCTGGGGGTGTTGTAGGTGGCTAAGTATCTGTCCATATCTTCCAGATTATCAAACTAGGCAGAGTATAAATTTTCATAACAGGTTCTCATAATCTTCTGGATTTTTGTTGAGTCTGTGGTGACATCTCCATTTTCATCTTTGATTTTATTGATTTGTTTCATTTCAATCTTCTTTTTTGGTAAGGTTGGCAAGAGGTCTGTCATTCTTATTCATTTTTTCAAAAAACCAACTCTTTGTTTTCTGCATACTTTGCATTGGTTTTTTTTCCCTCAAGTTCATTGATTTCAGCTCTGATTTTAGTTATTTCCTGTCTTCTATTAGCTTTTGGATTGGATTGTTCCTTTTTTGCAGGCCTTTGAGTTGGAGTATAAGACTATTAATTTGGGCTCTTTCTAGATTTTTGATGTATGCACTCAATGCTATAAATTTACCTCTTTAGAATGCTTTCATACTATCCCAGAGGTTTCCATATGCTGTTTCATCATTCTCATTCATTTCCAAAGAATTTCTTGATTTCTGATCTCATTTGGTCTTTTATCCATTCTTCATTTAAGAGGGTATTATTCAATTTCCAAGTATTAGAGTAGCTTCTCTTGTTTTTCTTATTGTTGATTGCTAAGATCATGGCATTGTGTGTTGGGGATTTCCCCAACATGAGGCCCAGCTGGCTTGTAAAAGAATTGGTGGTAAACAACTCTGGGGGGTCCAGCTGGCTTGTAATTAGCAAATTACCTGACCACATGACTAAGCTATTCGGCCACTCATTTGTTACATTTGGATACCCCTATTGGCTGTTGTAATGGATAAAAATAGAGTAGCAATAAGCCAGAGAGCAAGCAAGCAAGTAGCAAAAGAAGCAGCAGCCCTGTCCTGGGAGAGCAAGCAGCCAGCCAGCCAGCCCGCCCTGTCCTGAAGCAGTCAGAGAAGAAGCATGGAAGAAGCAAGCAGCAGAAGGGAGTACCAGCGAAAGCATAGAACCAGAGCAGCAGCAGCAGCGACGGCAGAGAGATCAGCAGCAGTAGAAGATGCAGGCAGTAAGAGCCTCGGCTGCAGAAACAGGGACTCTGGTATGGCAGTAGAAACAAGGACTCTGAATGTGAATAGTCTTGACTCTAAATGTAATGCCTTAAGGGCCTTGACTCTGAGAGGGAAGGCGGGAAGCGCCTGGAGGCCTTTAGCCTCAGTTAAGGGAGAAATAAAGTGTTTGGACAACTTAAGACCAGTGGGTCTATTTTAACCTCAGTTCACCGCCTGAATGAGAGACTTGTCAGGTTCCTGCCGGCCGGGACCGGGCAATTGTGTTCTGACAGGATACATGGGACTACATCAACGTTTTTGTATTTGTTAAGGTAAGCTCTGTGGACTAGGATGTGGTCTATTTTTGAGAAAGATCCGTGAGCTGCTGAGAAGAAGGTAATTCGGCCAATTTAGGATGAAACATTCTGTAGATGTCTGTTAAACCCAAATGATTAATAGAGATGTTCATATTGGAGATATCTTTGTGGATTTTTTGTTTCAATGATCTATCCAATGCTGATAATGGTGTATTGAAGTCCCCCAGTATTACTTTGTTGATATCAATGAGCGGTTTAATGTCCTTGAGTATTTTTTTCATATATTTAGGGGGGTGGTAATTGGGGGCATAAATGTTAATTATCTTTATATCTACTTGATGAATTGGCCCTTTTAGTATGATGAAGTGACCATCTTTGTCCTTTTAGAGTAGTTTTGGATCAAAATTAACTTTATCATATATTAGGATTACCACACCGGCTTGCTTTTTTGGGCCACAGGCCTGGTAGACATTTTGTCTACCTTTCACTTTCAGTATGTGTCTATTTTTGAGTGTGAGGTGTGTCTCTTGTAGACAACATATTGTTGGATTTTGTTTTTATATCCAGTAAGCAAATTTGTGTCTTTTAATTGGAGTATTAAGATCATTCACATTCAGAGTTAGAATAGATATGGGAATCTGAGTCCCAGACTTTGTGATTGTTGCTGTGTTTTGTGCCATTCTGGGTTTCTGTTGGTGTATAATGTGATTATAGACACTCTCTTGATTAGGGGTTTAGGGAAATATTAGCATGCTCTTCTGAATGAAGAATGTCCTTGAGAATATTCTGTAATGCAGAGTTTGTGTTCATGTATCACGCTAGCTTGAATTTATCATAAAGTATTTAATTTTTCTGTCACATTTAAAGCTGAGTCTTGCAGGGTATATTATTTTTGGTTGAAAATTGTTCTCTTTCAAGGTTTGAAAAATATTGTTCCAAGCTCTACTGGCCTTCATTGTCTGATCTAAAAAGTCCATAGTGATTCTAAATGGTCTGCCTCTGAATGTGACTTGGGGCTTCTCCCTAGCTGCTTTTAGAATTCTTTGTTTAGTTTGTCTGCTAATCATTTTATAAATGATATGTCTTGGTGAATTTCTCATTTGGTTAGGTCTATTTGGTGTTCTATAGGCATCTTGGATTTGGTAATCTGGATCAATCCTGGTATGAGGAAAGGTCTCCTTGATAATGTCGTTTAATATGTTCTTAATGCCCCCTGTTTGTTGTTCAATGTTTTCTTCCAGTTCAAATACTCTCAGGTTGTTTCTTCTCATCTCATCAAATATTACTTGGAAGTTCTGGTCATGCACGATAAATTTTTCTTGTCTGTCCTCTTTGAACTCGACATTGTTCAATCTGTCTTCATTATCTGATGTTCATTCTCGGAGGGCTGAGGTTCTATTTTCTGTTGCGTTTACTCTGGTGTTAGTATCTTCTAGTGAGGATTTGATTTGGTTGACAGTATTTTTCAATTCTGATAGCTCTGCTACATCTCTTTTCAGGATGTCTAACTTTTTATTAATATGGTCTTTCATTTTATGGAACTGATCCTTTATTTCCTTATGAAAGTTGTCTCTCATCACCTGAAACTGTTCTCTGATCTCATTCCTTAATTCTTCTTTCAACTCTTTGATTGAGTTACTAATCATAATGTTGATATATTTTTCTTGGTTTTCATCTAGGACCCCTGCCATGGAGTCCTTGGATGGGAAGCTGTGGGGGTGAGGATAGGAGTTATTATCCCTTTTCCTCATTTTCAGATACAGGGGATGTGGCTCGAAGACCAGCTATGTTAGTTACTATTGTAAGAATTATTGGGGCGGGGCTGGAGCGGTGGCTCAGCGGTTTCGGCGCTTGCCTGGCAAGCACGAGGACCCGGGTTCAAACCCCAGCACCACGTACACAACTGAGTGTTGGAGCAACTAAGGCCATGAGAAAAACTAAATAAAGTTGTTTCTCTCTTTCTCTGTCTCTCTCACTGTCCCTCTCTCTTTAAAAAAAAAAAAAAAAAAAAAAAAAGAATTATTGGGCATCTTATGCCTTAGGTTCATTGGGCTGGGGTGCTACTTGGGAAGCACAGCTCAAGGACTGCCAGTCCAGTCAATGAAGAAATGTGATCCTATAGGTGCATATACTAAACAGTTTCAACTAAAACAGTTATAATTGTGATTAGGACCTATAGGAGTGGTTTTCTTCCATGAGAACTCTCACAATATGTTAAGATAGCCAGCAAATACCCATTTTGAAGAATGACCTTCACTTCAGGTAGCAAGCCCTCTGTAGATTGGGGTATATATAATCTAGAAATCCAAGGAAGTGGGGTAGGTAGTAGTGTGGAGCTCCTGACTTAGAAAAAAGAACTAGAAGGCGTTAGCATGGATTCAGCTATTCAATTAGGAATAAGAAAAGGATAAAAATGGGATGTGAGTAGATTAAAAGCTTTGAGTGAGGAAGAGAGAGAACAGCATATAGTTTAGTAATTGAGAGAGTACAGGGGAAAAGAGGTAATTTGAGACATGATTTATTTCAACCCAAGGACATTACAAGCTAGTTTGCTATCTTGACCAATTGTGGACAGTGAGAAAGTAGAGGAGGTATAGGATCTGCTGGGGAGAGAAAGAAAAAGAAAGAAAAAAAAGAGAACATAAAGAAAATAAAAGAATAAAATAAAGAGAAAAAAGGAAAGAAAAAACAGACCCTAGGGGAAGCAGGGATAGCAGTGGTAAAATATAGGAGGGGTTGAAGAGATATTAATAAGATTCGGGTGATTGCATAAGGATGGAAGCATGCATAGATAAAATAAGGAGGTCAGGCATAATATACTTCAGATACTAGATGCGCTGACCAGAACCCCTCTTTTCAGGAGGGAGGACAAGGAAATAAACAAAAACACAAAGACAAAAACTAAAACAAACAGGAACAGAAAAAAAGAGAATTAAAATGAGAGCAAAAAATCCAGAAAACAAAAGAAAAAACAAAAATGTCTAGTATTTTTATATGTCCATGAACTGATAAACTGTTCGAGCTAATGCACCAATACATGTCGAGAACAGGATAAAAACAGAAGGCAAAAAAGAATTTTAAAAAAGGAAAGAAAAAAATGTATATATCTATGCAAAAGCAGATAAAAAGTAAAAAATTCTTAATGAAAACTTGGAACTATAGACAGTAAGGGAGTCTCTGAGTTCTTTCAGAGGAGATGATCACTGACTTTCTGGGTTTCGATATGAATGTCTCTCAGTCTGTGGTTATGTGATTTCACCAAGAAGACTGGAATGTCCTCAGACTCCTGGGATTTCTAGGAAGGAATTCCAATGAAGAGGACTGGTTCTGGAATGCCCTGAAGTTTGCCAGCCTCCCAGGGAGTTGAAAGCCAGAAGACTTAATGAGCAGGGAATATGCATGATTTGTATTCTCCTTCTGCTGGGAGTTGTATACACAGTCTCTTGTGGCAGAAGACTCAGAGCCTTTAAACCGTCATGTGATCCTTCTGGCTGAGGGAGGGGAGCTTGGACAGGCCTGGGGATTGCTCCCTTTATTCCACAAACAAAAGTCCCCTTAAGCAAGTTGGAGCCTAGGCCCGGCCAAGGCCTTCTCTTCCTGGATCAAACTGTTGTCAGCGGCCATCTCCTGATGCAGTTTTCAGAGCCTGCTCTAAAAAGTCAGAGAGTGCTGTCTCTTGAAGCTGGGAATGGCAGCTTGGCTTTCCTGCGGCAGCCTGTTCCGCTGGGGACCTCTGTGGGCTGCTTCCCAGCAGAGGTCTCACCAGAAGCAGTGTATGAGCTGGGTGGGTGTCTGCAAATGCACCTCATGCTTTGTTTTTATAAAGCATGGGAGCCCAGCAGCTATGCAGTCGCTGGGTCTGTTCAATTCCACCCCTGCTCCTGGCAGCTTCCAGTTGCCTCCCACCTGCTTGCAGCCCGCCAGTCAGCCGGCGGGAAGAATAAAATCCCTTTTTTTCCTCCACGCAAATCTCCCAGGACTCAGCTCCTCAAAAAACTTTGCAAACTAGCACTAGAAGTTCATAAATATATTCCACAGAACGTATCCCAAGAAACTGAAGATAAAGTGGGATTTTTCCCATCCAGACTCAGAGTCAAAGGAAAACCATATCCCTTCAGCTCACCATCTTCCCTCTCCCTCAATGTGTTTTTTTCACTGCTAGAGCAGTGGCTCAGTGATTTTGGTGCTGGCTGGCAGGCTCAAGGACACTGCTTTGTAATCACCAGCACCATGTACACAACAAAGTGTTCAAGGAACGAAAACCACATGAAAAACTAAATAAAATTCTCTCTTTCTCTCTATCACTGTCTATCTCTCTTTAAAAAAAATTGTGCTTGATTCTTTTTACTAATATTTTATTCAATAACATGATAGTCTGCGAATTTATTATGTATTGTTTTTATCAAGCTTAGGTAATGATATTGCTTCTGTTTCATTAACCCACGTAAATTTAAATTTTCTATTCCCTAAAATATTTTGGATGATATAGGGATGGTGCAATTTTCAGAGTTGAATTCTTGTTTGAAATCCTTTGGTCTTGTTCTGTTTTTTATATGTGATTGAGTTTCAGTAAATGCTTACACTTTTTAAGTGGAAACTAGTCTTTTTAGTGTTCTAAGTCTAATGAGGTTCAGTTGGACAAACTGTGTTTTGCACAAGCTTACCCAATTCATATTGAATTTCAGGTTTCTTTGTAATGAAGTGTACACTATAGTCTTAAAACTGTTCACTATATTTCAATGTATTTTCCTTCTTTACATTGCAATATTATGCCTTTTATACCTTTCTTTATTTAGCTTCCTTAATTAATTTCTTCAAAAGAAACTGATATTGATTTATTATTTATCCAATCTGTTGTACTCATTTCTGTTTTTCATCTTTCTAATTATTTCTTTGGGTTTCATTGCTGTACATTTGTCTATTTCTACTTTTTCAGGGGAAATTTAATTTTCTTCTGTTTAGAAAAAAATTAATAGTGCTTTAGGAACACACTTATCTTGAATTTTTACTTTTTCTTTTCCTGCAAGCACATTCTAAATAATTTTTTATTATTTCCATGTGTGATGGGCTTTTCAGTTGTTCTGATTTGTTATTACTGTCTTGTTTTATTTAAACAACATTTATTTTAGCAACTTTGGAAATTACTAATTATTTTTGAGATCTGTTATTAAGCCATTTTGTGACTGTACTGCATGTCCTTTTGAAGAAAGTATATGCCACATTATCAGATTATCTGATTTGACATATATCAATGAACCTACGATATGGTGATATACTTTATTCTGTGTATTCTAACATCTTTCTTGTCAACTGACCTGTCTTAATCACAGTAAAATGTCACAGTCTTCTGTTATTATTGTGTTCCATTCTATTACTTCTTTTTCTTTCATAAATGTGTTTTCTAGTTACATAACATTTACATATTAGCAATGTTTTGTCTTTGAATTATAGCTTTTAGCATTATAAAATACCCTTTCTTCTTATCCTATGGAATAGCTTTTGATTGGAACTCTTATTTTTTCTGACAATGGAGAAACACTGTAGTTTCTCATTTCTAAGGTTTACCAAATAATCCTGTTGGATTTTATGCAATTTTTTAAACTGTGGGTGTGAACATTAATTATGTGAAGGTTTCCTTTAAATAATGTTCCAGTAGTACTCAAAAATCATTTATTACTAAACTGCCTTTGTTGAAAGATTAAGATGAACAGAATACTCTTGAGTATACATTAATGTGGGGCAACAATTACGCAGTAAAATATAGTTTATCTGTATCTGATATGCATTTGTTTTTCTCTCTATGGTGTGACCTTTTAATTCACTTTGTCCTCAGTTTATAGTATATTAACATGGTAAAATTGCAAATTTGTTTTATTTAGAGTTTGATCCATTCTCCCTCATTGACAAAACGGATACATTTGTTCTAAATAATTCTGCCTTAAAATATACCACTGAAATTATTATTTGCTATAATGTCTTATTACTGTACCTTTTCTAATGATTTGTTTTGTTTTTCTGTTATACAAAATGCTTTACATATACATTTTCCCCAGTAATTACTCTTACTCAATGTTTTTTAAAATAATTATTTTATTTAATTCTCATCTGTTAAACTGTTGATTTAATCTAATAATGAGGATAAAACACAGGAGCATACTGTCTCTGAACTCTATATCCCTTGCCCTTTTTCATTAAATGTTAGCTTCACTTTTGTCTTCTTTCTTTTTCTTTTCTTTCTTTCTTTCTTTTGTTTATTTATTTAATTTTTTTTTTTTTTTTTTTTTTTTTTTTTTTTTTTTTTTTTTTTTTTTTTTTTTTTTTTTTTTTTTTTTTTTTTTTTTTTTTTTTTTTTTTGGGTAGCAGAGATTAAATCCTGGTGTGCTGAACCACTGAGGCACATTTCGAGCTTTAAATTTTTTTTTTTTTTATTTTTCTTTGAGACAGGGTCTCACTGAATTGTTCATGGTAGTGAATAATAGCTGAGCCTAACTTTGAACTTGCAATCCTCCTGCCTCATCTCCCCAGTAGTGTGCGTTATATGTGTGTGTCATAGAGCCCGGCTAAAAGAAAAGAAAAACATTTATCTATTGAATGTCTGCTTTGCCAGCGTATCATGATATTTATTCTCTCTCTCACCTACTCCTTATATACAATGAATTAATTCATTAGACTCCCTCTATTTTTCCCTTCTACCATTTGTAAGTTGCATTTTTTACTTTTTCAGAATATATGAAATTTAAGTATTTTTCACACTTTTTCCACCAGGGTTTTAGTATTAAAGAAAAATTAAATACATTGAATGCTCAACATCAGTCCTTTCATTAACTTTCCTCAATCATCTCCTACTTGGATAAAGCCATTCATTAGTAAAATGCTAAAGGCTCCCTGCTGCTTAAATAACTATCATTTTTCTATTGCTTTCTTTTTTGCTCAACTCTACCCTGCACTGGGGTCTCATGTGATCTAGTATTTATTCCTGAAATATTCTCACTTTAAATATATTCCTTTTTTAATTCAATCAAATGCAGCTTCATGTAATTTTTAAAATTTATTTTTATTAGTGCATTACAGCTTCACATAATGATTGGATTATTTGTCACATATTCCTAGGTGCACACAAATCAGCAATACAATTTGTTCAATAACCCCCCCCCCCCCACACACACACACATCCCTGTAGCTCCCTCTTACTGTCTCCTGATCCCTTGCCTTTCTTCTGGGTCCTATATTGTTCCTAAAAAAACCCAAATACAGTGACGTAATTCTTATACCTATGAAGAACATTTTTTATATATATGGCTATAGTATGTACAGTGACATAACTGCTTGGAATGCACCTTGCTTTATTTTAGTTCCAACATTTCCCCTTCTCCTCCTTTCCTATCATCTCTTGTTATTCTTCAAAATATGTGACAATAGGATAAAACATTTATATTTTGTACAGGTATGAAGCACAGTTTGTTCAAATATCTTATGAAATATATTGAAACTGTATCATATAAAGATCAACATTTTGCATTTTTGTTCTACGGATGCAATACATGAGTTTGTCTACTTTACTCCTGAACCTGGGTTTAGGTACAGCCTCCACAAATGAGAGGGATACCATCTAGCCCTTGACTCTCTGTGTTTGACTAATTTCACTCAGCATGATTTCTTCCAATGACATCCATTTACTTTCAATAGATACAATATCATTGTTTCTAATAGCTGAGTAGAACTCCACTGTATATGTATGTGTGTGTGTGAGTGTGTGTATATACCAGAGCTTTTGGATCCATTCATCCGGTGAGGGTATCTGGGTTGGTCCATAATTTAGCTATTGTAAATTGAGCTTTTATAAACATGGATTTTGCTGTGTTGCTGTAATATGCCGATTCTAACTTCACTGGGAAAATACCCAGAAGAGGGATAGCTTCACATATGTTTTCAACCACAAATATCTGTTCCAGATACAAGCATTCTGCTTCAGCAAA
Organism: Aplodontia rufa; assembly: GCA_004027875.1. Classification (NCBI taxonomy): domain Eukaryota; kingdom Metazoa; phylum Chordata; class Mammalia; order Rodentia; family Aplodontiidae; genus Aplodontia; species Aplodontia rufa. Next base: position 86,942 of record PVKS010000204.1, on the reverse strand, counting down.
GGTTTGCTAGAGATTATTTAACTCATTGCATTCTGAGCATTTCATGACGGTTTCCTTCTGCCATAAGATCTTCTACTTTGGTGGTTAGGGGGATACAGCTTTAGGTATTTGAGTCTCAATTTTTTTGTTGTTGTTTACTTTTTCTTATAGAACTTTCACATAGTTGGAAACCACCTTTTTTCCTGGGTTTTTGTGGACACAATCAGATGGCAATGTGGATCCTTTTAAAAGATTCCTAGTAAACAGTGCCCTTTTCTGACACTCCAGAAAATGTGGTTATTTCAGTGGGGTGAGGTGTGTTTTTGTGTGTGTCTGGTTTTATCCATTGGACTGCTTAGTTCTCTCTCATGTTGAATTAGTCTAAGCGTCCTCACAGCTGCTTTTGCATTTACCACTGTCTCTGAAGGATGCCTTTCTTCCCTCCCCTCTTTGTTTCTAACTTTCCTCTCACAGAGAAGTGATGCCTTTCGGAATCTTCTATATTGACTCTCACTTATTTTGAATTTCCTTCCCTCTAAATGTATCCTTGTCAACCAGGCCTTTTTGATTGTTTTAATGTGAATGGTGGGCAGCTCTCTCTTTGGGAGATGACAGCTGAACCATAGGTTCCAGATCCCTACTTCTCTCTTTGCAGTTTTTGTAGATTTTCCTTTATCTTCTGTGGCTTCTTTCCCCACAAATTCAGTTCTTTGCAAGAAGCTTCCTTGCACTGGAGTTTAGGTTAACAATCTTATCTAAGTTTGACTACCATTGTACATAAAGATAATGTAAAATTAGTATTTTTTGTATTCTGGCTATGAATATAAATGTATGTGTTTTTTATAAGTTCTTATTACTTTGGATAATTTTTAAAGGATTCATAAAGATATATGGATAGCCCTCATTACTTTTGGTCTATTTGGAAATTAAATGTATTTTTTAAAATATCACTTAAATTTCTGCTGCTACTATATATTTTATTAATAAATTTACTAAAGCATATTTTATATGCCATATAATTCTCTCAACTAAAATAGATAATTCAGAGATTATAGGAGCATTGAGGATTGAAGAGTGAGCCCTCTACCACTGAGCCACATTTCCAGTTTTGTAATTTTTTGTTTTGTGACAGGGTCACTTACTCATTGAGGCTGGCCTCAAACTTGAGATTCTCCTGCTTCACCCTCTTAAGTCATTGCTATTATAGGCATATGCCAGTATTTTTTACCATAATCCAATTATTTTTGAAAATGATATTTGCTGAGAAATAAAATTAAAACTTGATACAAACTATCAAATTTCTACAACTATAATTCGATTTTATATCAAATTTACCCTTAATCAACATTCCTGCATTTCCTACTCCACAGAACCACTAATGCAATCTCTGCTGCTATTCTCACTTTTTCGTCATTTCTTATAAATTGAATTATATGACATGTGGTCTTTGTAGTTGGCTTTTTTCACTTAGTGCAATGTTTTCAAGATTTATAATTATTGTGGCATGAATCACCACTTCATTCCTTTTTATTAATGAATGATTCTCCACTGACTGATGACATTTTGTGATTATTTCATCAATAGATAGTCACTTGAGTCATTTCAACTTTTTGTCCATTATGAAGATACTTAAAGGTTCCAATGCATTCTAACCAGGAAAACATTATTATGAATCCACATTTAAAAGCATTGTAACAAAACTATTGGAGAAGGAATTCAGAGGTGGTCTTATGCGTATCCAGAAAGAAAGAATGACTATCCACAAATGAATTTCAATTGTCAGATAATTCCTCAGAATTAAGAAGGGAAGGAAATATCAGTCTACAATATAAATCCAAACATCCTAAATAGAATCTTAGAATGCAAATTGTATCATTCTATAAAAATATTGTCAAAATGTAACAAAAAGTCTTCTACTAATCCATGGTGGATTGAAATTAGCAAACAATGCACTAAACTAAAATTAAAAGTTAGAGAATTATGTTATTTCAATAAATAATTACAAGATTTCAATAAATGTGACCCCTAGTTGATACTATATTTGCAGAAAACCAAAATCTGTTTAATGCTAATGAATGCAAATTTCAAAAATATTCAAAATTAAATAGTAGAGTCTTTTGACTAGCTACATATATGATAAAATTATAAATAAAAGAATGCGAATGACAGATCAAAAATTGAGACTGATAAGTACCTCAGAAAAGGAAGAGGAATAGAATTTGAGGAGAGCACCTGAAACCATTACTAAAGTTACAAACATGTCTTATTTTTCATTTGGCTTTTGATTACAAGGGGGCTTATTTTTTATGGACCTATAATAAAACATAGATTCTTTATTGTCCTTTTCATGTGTGGTATTTCATAATAACATTAAGAAGATCATTTAAGGATGTGTATTCTCTGATTGTATCTTCATTGTAACTGAATTCCACAGGTAGGCTGTACGAGTTACTCAAAGGCACCATTTGTTTGTGACACAAGCTATAAACCAGTTTGTGCATCTGATGGCAAAACCTATCTTAATTACTGTATGTTTTGTGCTACAAACAGGTAAGAGCACATTAGTAAACGTTTCTTCCTATTACTGCATGAAGTCCACTGTGCTAGGAATTACTGTGTTTATCTTCATCTATAACCATATACATGGTAAAGCTTGAAGAGACACACTTCAGCATTACCCTGGAAACACCCACCACCCTTTCTTCTCTAAATAGATTAGCTTAAGCCGTATGTATGATGCTGGCTTGTTTTTAAGAACTTAAATCAATTAACCATACTTAACTGAATACCATTTTTTATTAATTATTAGAAGTAGACCAATCACATGTCAAGCGGGAGACTAAAGTAAACTGTGCCTCTCTCTCTCTCCCTCTCCTTCCTCAGGTCTGAGTGGGTCCCAATTCTTAGTCAGAACTGAGAAATTGCCCCACAACAGAACAGAGGACATGTGAAATATCTGGTGGGCAGCCAGGCCCATTGTGGGAAGAAGTCATGTACAAGTGTTCCACTTTATGCCCTGTTTAAACATTGAGTTGTTTGGAAGATTATGGATACCATAAGGGAAACTGATATATTGCTTTTTAATTTTCCCTTTTTTTTTTTCCTACAGAGAAAGCAATGGTGACATTATTCTCATACATTTTGGCATGTGCTGATCCTTGTGTTGTGGTACTATAGTTCATAGGACTTCTCTTGTAAACTTGCTGTGCTGTTGGATGCAATACCACCTTAGCATCTATTGTTCTAAGGTCCTAGTTAAGTAGGGGAATCCTGCTTGAGAACTCAGAAGGAGCTATAAGAATTCAGAAAATCCTTGTAATTTGCAAATCTTATCATTTCACATGTTTAATTATCTACCAATGTTCAAATATTTGATGAAAATCTTAAAAAAATCATTAGTTTAATCATGTATAGCCCAACACAGAGGACACTTATAACTCAGTAAATACTTTTATTGCATGTTACATAGTATTTGCTTTATTAAAATAACTTCTACCTTTGCGTTTGTAAAATAGTATCACAGATATGTAAAGTAAAGGAAAATGACTCAGAGCACTGTTTCCAAATTTGCAACTAGTGGATACCCTCCCTGTTTTCATGGATCAAAGTCTTCAGGAGAAAGGTCTGGTTCTTCTGTAGAAATCTAAACCAGTAGCCCAGATTACATACTTTAATTCCTAAAATAAGCTAAACATTGAAAGAAACACAGATTCTACACAGAGAATGGGAAAATTTTACTGTTTTCGTTAGGGTACAAGTTAAGCCAACAGGAGAGAAAAAAGGAGCATAAAACTGAAGGAATTTATAACATTACCTCTTTTTTTCCCCTGGATTAGTTCTAAAGGGGGCAGAAAGACAAGGGTTAGAAGAAGCTCTGCTGCCCATGACTCTGGTCTTCAATTGTATAGTCCATTCATCTCTACCTATAAGCCAACAAAAGTTTTTAATCAGAAGTCCCAATTCTTATTTAAAATTTATTTACCAAAATAATATGGAATTAATATTTGAGAACAACATGAGAACATAATCACATTGTGAGGTTCATGGCACTACTCCATAAATATCTGTAGTCATGTAAAAGTGGAAAAAATGACGATATTTTACTTAGCATCTCAAGTATCCACTCTTTTTATATATCCAATGGAATGAAAATATATTGGGCAATCATATTGGCTCTGATATATTTGCTTTGACCCAAGTATTTTTCCTTTCCTTTCAACTGATCTTGTACAAGATGGACTTTTGCAAATATTAATATAGTTATACAGGTATTTGATCTTTGAGAGTTGACATATTTATTAAAAATTCACTATTTGCCAGGTTAAATGCACAATGCTGGATGGTAAACAAAGCAAAGTATGGTTGTTCTCTTCAAGGATTTGACAGTATACTCTTCAAATTTATTTTCCAAGAGTAAATGAGCAACTACTCAGCACAAAGAGCAAAAAAACAAAATTGACACATTTCCATTAAAAAATGTTTGGAAACCAGAATATAAAGTTTATATTATTATATTAGCTAATGTTATAATTCAAATTTTATTATATTATTTATTACATAATTATATGCTATATACTACATTTGAGTTTGTATAGGTGTTCCATATCTGGGATGATTGGGAGAAAATTGGGTAATGTAGCTATTCAATTATCTCAACACTATTTTTTGAAAGCACTGTTTTACCCCATTGGAAGTTTTTGATACCCTCAAAAAAAAGTTCATCATAAGAAAATCATCAAGCTAATGGAATAGGAAACCCAGAGTCCTTCCCCACCCACTCTCTGTACCTCAACAGCAAAAATACAGAATACAGTTGAGAGGATCCTGTGTCTAGGGTAAGCAGGAATGTAGCAACAATGAAACTAATAGGAGGGAGGAAGACTCTCCTCAAAAGCCCCTCAGGAAGGCTCCATATAATTATGAGATAGCCTCCAATTACCACATCATCTCTGAGAATGAAAATAAAGGACCATGCATTCAATACACTGACTTCTGTCTTGCTTATCCCAGAGAGCTGACAGAATCAGGCACACTCTATATCTGAGAAGAAATGTAGCACTTTGAAGCAGAACAAAGGTTTAAGAAGCTACTAGCACACTGTTGGTGGAGCTGCAGACTGGTACAGCTCCTCTGGAAAGTGGTATGGAGAATCCTCAAAAAATTAGGGATGAGTCCACCATATGACCCTGCTATTCCACTCCTGGGTATCTTTCCAGGGGACTTAGAATCAGCACAGTACAGTGACACAGCAATATTGATGTTCATAGCAGCACAATTTACTATTGCTAGGCTATGGAAACAACCCCGATGTCCCTCACTGGAAGAATGGATCCAAAAACTGTGGTACATTTATACCATGGAATATTACACAGCAATTAGAAACAATGATATTGCAACCTTCGAAGGTAAACGGATGGCTATGGAAGAGATCACGATGAGTAAAATCAGCTTAACCCAGAGATCTAAGGGTGGATTGTCTCCACTCATCTGTGGAGGTGGGGACTAGACCCTGGACAATGAGAAAGTTAGTCTAGTAGCATGTGTTAAATCCAGATAAGATGTAATGCTTTACAACCTAATACATATTTTAGAGATATAGTGGGAAGGGGAAGGGTGGGATAAGGGAGGGCAATTGAGGGGGGAGCACTCCTGGGGATAATTGCAATATCCAGAATCTATACACATTTTATATTATTTTGTTAAAATCTTGTAAGGTTGTTCAAAAAAAAAAAAAAGAAAATTATGTCACGTGCCCATTTTCCATTAGAAATATTAATGCTTTTTCTAAAGATCTATAAGAAAATTTTTCTGTTTATATATGTTAATACTTGCATATTTGTTCTAAATATTTAAGGAGTTTGTCACTTTTTAACTTTTAATGATGCTTTAGAATCTCTAGGTGTTAATGGTTGTGGAATCTCAACAAATCTTTCACCATTTGCCTTGTTAAAAAAAAAAAAAAGAAGCTACTAGCATCTCCTGCTGGGCTGATTGATGAGGGTATTATCAAAATGAGGCCAGTCAAGGAATACAGGGAAAGGTGGAGGGTTTGTTTAATGAGTTGACACAAAATCAACCAGGTTAGGGGAATAATAAATGAACAAAATGATAATTTCAATATTAAAATTAAAAATTTAAAAATACTTAACAGAAATCACAGAGCTAAAGAATGCAATATTAACTTAATTGAAATATTCACCAGAGAGGTTCAAAAGCAGACTACATCAAACAGAAGATAGGATCCTTGTCCATAGCCTGTTGGGGATACTATAACAAAATGTCATAGCCTCAGTGACAAATGAACAGCCAAACTTTATTGCTCAACATTCTGGAAGGTAGGAATTCCAAGACTGAGTTGATGGCAGTTTGATGAGGACTCATTTGTTGATTCAGATAGAATTTTCTTGCCGTGTTTCCATATGGCAAAAGCTAACTCTCTTTGGAAGGGCACTAAACCCTTTTAGGAGGGTGCCATCTTCATGACCAAATCACTTCCCAATACCATCACTGGGAGACTCCACCTTGTAATGCCATCCTTTGGGGATATTACAGGTATTAGATCAATGAATTTTGGGGGCCATAAATATAGACCATAGAAATAAGCAAATACAAAGATGCATATTGGAACTAGGACCCCCTTCTGAAGCAGCACTTGCTCAGGACCAACCAGGGGAGGTTTCCCACCAGAGCAGGCCTGCCTACCTGATGCCCAGCGTTCCAGCTGGGGCCTATTCCAGTTCTGCAGGAAAGTGCTCAGGATACGACAAGTAGGACCCTGACCAGAGCAGCCCTGCTCCAGACCAACCGGGGGTGGATCCCTGCCTGGATCAGTCCCACCTACCTGAGCCCCGCATTCCCACTGGGACCTGTTTGAGTCCACCAGAGGCACTCGAGACACCACTGGTAGGACCCCCAGTCCGGAGCAGCCCTGCTCAGGACCAACTAGGGAAGGTTTCCTTCCTGGAACAGCCCTGCCTACCTGATGCTCCATGTGCCTGTTGATACCTGTTTGAGTACTAGGAGCAGATGCTCAGGATACTACCAGTAGGGCCAACATTCAGAGCAGCCCCTGCTTAGGACCAACCAGGGGAGTTTCCCTACTTGAAGCAATCCCACCTACCTGATGCTCTGTGCAACTGGGGGGCCTATTTGAGTCTCCGGGAAGGCACTCAGGACACAAATGGTAGGACCTTCTTATGGAGCAGCCCCTGCTCAGGACCAACCAGAGGTGATTCTCTGCCTAAGCAGCACCACCTACCTGACACCCCACGTTACAGGAAATTCATATTTGTAACCTTGAGCCTGGAACCAAAAGGTATAGCAACAGGAGGACCCAGGCAGAAACAGCATCTGGAAGAAGGTGGTCATCAAAGAGTTGGTGGTTGATTTGACCCTTTGACTTGCAAGGAAAAATCACCTGGAGATCTGCCTGCCTTCCCCGCAATAAATCTCAATTTAGAGATCCAGAAGATGATCAGCAAAAATGAAGAATCACACAAGGAAAGGTTTACCTCAAGCACAAAACTCCCCCAAAAAGGAAGCCATGGATAGAGGTTGAGATGAAAACCTTGAAATATTATCAATGATCTGATTATTAAAAGGAACAATGAGCAAAAAGAAGATATAATGAAGGGACAATATTATCAAAGAAATAGACATACTCAAAAAGGAACTTAGCCAAAATCTGCAGTTAATTACTTGAGAAGAACCATAGAAAATTTAATAATAGACTGACTTCTATAGAAAACAGAATCTCAGCTCTGGAAGAAAGAATTTGACAATGAGGACAGGCTGAGCAAGCTAGAGTGCACAAATGACAAAAAAGAAAAAAAAATCTCAACACAAACAGAATTTTTAAAATGTCTGGGATGAAATAAAAAACAATTTAAGAGTAAATGAGATAAAGGAAGAAATCAAAACACAAACAAATGGGATAAGGAATATTCTCAAGGAAACAAAGAAAATTTTGCCCATATAAAAATAGTCAGATATGCTCATCCAGGAAGCTTATAGGACACCCAAGAGGCCTAATTAAATGAGAAGCTCACCAAGACACATCATATTCAAAATGTACAACAGGGAAATCAAGGGAAGAATATTAAAAGCGGCAAGGGAGAAATGCCAAATGTCATTCAGAGTCAAACCAATCAGAATCACTTCTGACTTTTCAGTTCAGACTCTGAAAGTGAGAAGATCTTGGAAGGAGATCTTTCAATGCTTAAATGAACACAACATGCAGCCAAGAATACTATACTTAGCAAAACTCAGCTTCAAATTGGAGGGGAAAATAAGAACTTTTCATGATAAGAACAACTTGCAGTATTCGTGAACAGAAAACCAGCATTACAAAGAATCCTCAAAGATAAATTCTAGATAAAGAACAAGCTAAGATTCCTTAAAACCCACAGAGGAAATTCAATAAAGGCACATGCTATCAGTAGACACTTAAGACAGCACAGCATGTAGTAATAAAACACAATGAATATGAACCACAACCACAGAACAATTCTAACACTGAATATAAATGATCTTAATGCGCCAATCAAAAGATACAGACTAGCAGATTGGATCAAAAAACAAAATCTAACAATATGCTGCTTACAGGAAACCCACCTTACAGCCAATGACACCAATAGATTTAGGGTGAAAGGATGGGAAAAAAATCTACCAGGCATAAGGCCCAAAAAAGCAAGCTAGAGTTGCAATTCTTATATCTGACAAAGTGGATTTCAAACAAAAATTAATCAAAAGAGATAAAGAAGGACACTACATCCTAGTAAAGGGAATAATACATCAGGAAGAAATAACCATAGTAAGTATATACTATCCAAACACCAATTCCCTCAACTATGTGGAAAAATTACTCCACGATCTGAAACCACTTGTGGAACTCAACACGATAGTATTGGGAGACTTTAGCACTACTCTACTACCAATAGATAATCAAAGCAAAAAAAAAAAAAAAAAGAGAGAACTATAGTCTAAATAACACCATAAATCAAAAAGACTTAACAGACATCTACAGAATATTCTACTCCAAATTAGCAGAGTATACCTTCTTCTTGGTAGCACATGGATCCTTCTCCAAAATAGAACATATTTTGGTTCACCAAGGAAATCTCAGCAAATATAAAAAGTAGATATTATTCCCTATATCCTATCAGACCATGATGCCATGACCCTAATAATAATAGCAAAAACCATGGCACAAAACACACATGTATGTGGAGATTGAATAACACCCTAAAAAATGAAGAATGGATCCAAGAAGACAGGAGAACATTAATCAAGAAACTCTTGGAAGAGAATGAGAATGCAGGCACAACATATTGAAACCTCTGGGAGAACATGAAAACATTCTTAAGGGGAAAGTTTATTGCACTGAGGGTCCACATTAAGAATCAGGAGATATTATCAGAACATATTTTGAAAAACTATACTCATCTAAATCAGATAATCTGAATGACATAGACAAATTTCTAGACACATACAACATCCCCAAATTAACACAGGATGAAATTGAAATTTACACAGCCAAATAACAGGCACTAAAATCCATACAGAAATTAAGTCTTCCAAAGAAGAAAAGTCCAGAACCTAATGGATTCTCTGCAATTTTACCACATCTTTGAAGAAGAGCTAACACTTCTCCTTAAGCTATTCCAAGAAATTGAAAAAAAGGGAACTCTCCCAATTTTTATGAAGTAACCATAACTCTTATACCAAAACCCAGCAAAAACACATCAAAAAATAAAACTACAGACCAATATCCCCCATGAATACTGATGCAAAAATCCTTAATAAGGTTCTTGCAAACTGCATTCAAAAACACATCAAGAAATAAGTCATCATGATCAAGTGGGCTTCATTCCAGGTATCCAAGGCTGGTTCAAAATATGCAAATCAATAAATGTAATTCATCACTTAAACACAGTTAAGGACAAAAACCAAATGATCATCTCAATAGGTACAAAAAAGGCCTTCAATAAAATCCAGCACCCATTTATGCTCAAAACTCTAGAGAAAAGAGGGTTCAAAGGAACTTAACTTACACAGGCCATATATGCCAAACCCTCAGCTAATATAATACTAAAAGAATTGTTGAAAGCATTTCCACTGAACTTGAGACAAAGACAAGGCTGCCCATTTTCACCACTTTTATTCAATATAGTCCTCAAGATCCTGGTTGGAGCAATCAGGCAAGAGGAGGAAATCAAAGGATAGGAAGGAAGGAAATCAAACTGTCCCTTTTTGCTGATGACATGATCCTGTATCTGGAAGATGCAAAAAACTCCACCAGAAAATTGCTAGGTCTAACAAACAGGTTTGTCAAAGTAGCAGGCTACAAGATCAACACCCATAAATCAATAGCTTTCCTATATGGCAACAATATTAGGGCAGAAGAAAAAATTGGGAAATTGGTCCCATTCACAATATTCTCTAAAAGAATAAAATACTTGGTAATTAATAGAACAAGAGAAGTAAAAGACCTCTACAAGGAAAATTATCAAACACTGAAAACAGAAATTGTAGAAGATCTGAGAAGATGGAAAGATGTTCCATGTTCTTGGTTAGGCAGAATTAATATAATTAAAATGTCCATTCTGCCAAAAGCACTATACAGATTCAATGAAATCCCCATCAAGAATCCAATGTCATTCTTTGCAGATATAGAAAAAGCAGTTCTCAAATTCATATGGAACAACAAGAAACCCAGAATAGCCAAAACATAACTAAGCAAGAAAGGTGGTTTTGGAATTTCAGATCTAAAATTATACTAGAGAGCTGTAGTATCAAAAACAGCTTAGTAATGGTATAAAAATAGGAATGAAGACCAATGGAATAGAACAGAAGACTCTGAGACAAATCCACAAATCTTTAAACATCTGATCTTTGACAAAAGGGGTCAAAATATAACATGGAGGTGAGACAGTCTATTCCACAGATGGTGCTGGACAAACTGGACAGTAACTGGCAGAAAATTGAAATTAGATCCTTATCTCTCACCCTGCACAAAAATCAAATCCAGATGGATCAAGGAATTAGGAATTAAATCAGCTACCATACAACTGCTAGAAGAAAATTTAGGACCAACAGTCCAGCATATGGGAGTTGGCAACGACTTCCTCAACAAGACTCCTAAAGTAAAAGAATTACAGTCAAAAATCAATGAGTGGGATGCGATTAAAAAGTTTCTGTACAGCCAAGGAAATAGTCAAAACAGTCAAGAGACAACCTACAGAATGGGAGAGAATCATGGCCCGTGATCTCTCCATCAGGGCTCTAACATCCAAAATTTACACAGAACACAAAAAACTCAATAACCAAAACACAAACAGAAACTTTTCAACAGAGGACATTGAGCAAACCAATGAATACATGAGAAAGTGTTCTAAATCACTAGAAATCAAAGAAATGCAAATCAAAACTACCTTAAGATTTCACCTAAATCCAGTCAGACTGGAAAAGATGAAGAAGATGAAAATAACAAATGCTGGAGGGGTTGTAGGGAGTTAGGAACACTAGTACAGTGTTGGTGGAATTGCAGACTGGCCCAGCAGCTCTGGAAAGTAGTGTGAAGACTGTTCAAAAAATTAGAGTTGGATCTACCATATGACCCAGCTATCCCTCTTCTGGGTATTTTCCCAGAGGAGTTAGAATCAGCACATTACAGCAACAAAGCAAAATCCATGTTCATAAAAGCTCAATTTACAATAGCTAAGTTATGGAACCAACCCAGATGCCCTCACCGGATGAATGGATCCAAAAGCTCTGGTATATATATACACAATGGAATTTTACTCAGCTATTAGAAACAATGACATTGCATCTGTTGAAGGTAAATGGATGGCATTGGAAGAAATCATGCTGAGTGAAGTTAGCCAAACCCAAAGAGTCAAAGGAAGAATGGTTCCCCTCATTTGTGGCGGCTGGACCTAAACCCAGGCTCAGGAGTAAAGTAGATAAACTCATGTATTAGATCCATAGGACAAAATGCAAAATTTTAATATTTATGAGATACAGTTGCAAGATACTTCATAAAATATTTGAACAAGCTACGCTGCATACCTGTACAAAATATAAATGTTTAATCCTATTGTCAAATACTTTGAAGAATAACAAAGGATGATAGGAAGGGAGAAGGGGAAATGTTGGAACTGAGATAAAGCAACATATATTCCAAGCAGTTATAAATGTCACTGTATATACTATGGTCATATATACATAAAATGTTCTTCATAGGTATATGAATTATGTCACTGTATTGTGTTTTTGGGGAAAAATATAGGACCCAGAAGAAAGGGAAGGAATCAAGGGGACGGGAGGAGGGAAGTGGAGAGATGCGGGGGCAGTGGATATTGAACAAATTGTATTGCTGATTTGTGTGCACCTAGGAATATGTGACAAATACTCCAATCATTATGTAAAACTATAATGTACTAATAAAAAATAAATTTAAAAATGCATAAAAATGATACATATTGGAAAATGTCCATAAAACATCATAAAAATATGAAAGAAAAATGATAAAGCTTAACAGAGTAATGAAAAATCATCAATTGAAATAATATATGCACCATGGAAGTCTACAAAAACAGATAGGGAATAGTAGAGCTTATTCAAAAAAAATAATGGATGAGGGGCTAGAGTGGTGGCTCGGCAGTTACGGCACTTGCCTGGCATGTGCATATACACAGGTTCAAACTCCAGCATCCATGTATACAACTAAGTGTCAGAGCAATGAAAGTCATGTGAAAAAAATCAATAAAAATTGATTCTCTCTGCCTCTCTTTCTCTCTCTCACACTGTCCCTCTCTCTCTCTCTCTCTCTCTCTCTTTTTAAATGTCTCTCAAAGAAATTATGGATGAGAACTCACCAAATACAGAGCAGGAAATAGTCTTCTAGATCCAGGAATCTTACTGAGCCCCAAACAAGATGAACTCAAAGAAATCCACACCAAGATACACTATAATCAAATTGTCAAGAATCAAAGTCAAAGAGTGAATATTGAAAGCAGCAAGAGAAAAAAATGACTTGTCATGTACAATGGAAGCCATTCAAAGACGATGATCAGATTTGGCTGCAGACATTTCATGCGAGGGTAGAGAAACGGTGCATTCAAAACGCTAAGCAAGCAACAGTGAAATGGTGTGACTAACTAACACTACCCTTTAAAATCTGTTGTTAAAGAGAGGAGTGACAGCATTTCCTTAGTTAACAAAAACTGAGACTTGCCTTACAAAAAATGCAAAAAGAAATTCTTTAAATTGAAATGAGAAGATTTTAGTCTAAAGAGTAATACAGAAGCATATGGAATATAAAACACAGGAGTAAAGGTCATTGTACAAAAATACAGAACAATGTGGTTTAGAGTTATGGATAAATCAATATAAATGCTGGTATAAAATTAAAATATATATTTATGAAAATAAGCATAACTAGTCAAAGATCTTAATGGCTATACAGTATGAAAAGGTATAAATTGTGACATCAGTAACAATGTGGCAGGAAGTAGTTTTGTATAAAATTAAAGTTAAGGTGCTATCAATTTGAAATAGATCAGTATAACTTTAAAAATCAGTTGAGTCAAAAGCGAACACACACACATGCACACACACACACACACACACACACACGTGAGCCCATATCTGCTAAAATGAACTACTAATTGTCAGAAACAATATAGTTTATTTTTGAAACAAATCAATGTGTAGTTTCTTTCAGGCTTCAAGAATATACTATTTTAAACTTTTATTCTAATAAAGGAGCAAATGAGTAAATGACTATAAACAAGCCCCACTTGGGCAGTGAACTTGGAGAAATGGAAGTATAAGAAACAGGGCCCCATTCTTTTCAACTGGAGTACAGCAAAGGACTGTGGATAAGGTAATAGCAATGGATGTGTGGTAATCTGCATATATGAACTGCAAGTAAGCCCAAGCCCTGCACCTCCATTTCCCTCTTTCAGGAGATTCAGCAGCAACCAAGCTGCAGTCCAAGGATAGCCTCTCTCAACACATGCATTGCCAGTCACATGCAATCAATCCTAAGCAAGATGGACAAGACTGGACCTCACCATGGGGCCAAACTGCTGGGAAGAGGTGGAAATTGTCACTGATTCTTGCTGGTTGCTGTCATTTCTCTTGCCGAATAACTGTCCATTTTAAGAACCTGAAAAAAAAAGAAAAAGAAAAAGAACATGCTAGAAATAGAACAGAGTGAAGCATCTTTACTAAAACATAATTTATTAAGGAATCAATTATTTTCTTAGAACTCAGGTTTTCAACATTTTTGGGGGCATATACTTCACCATTCTTCTACTGTTTTGATATTATTTCCATAAAACACTCAATTAAATGCCAGAGAAATTTAATTGCATTATATTTTTCTGGCTGAAGAAATAATTTAATCCCTTTTTAGAAAACCAACATGAAAGCTCCAGTGGCGCAATCGGTTAGCACACGGTACTTATATAGAAAGCCAACATGATGGTTATAATATGAGGATTTTAGAAATTCAGAGCTAGGCATATAGCAATACTCCACTGAAAATTGATCTGTTTTTTATTTCCTCTTGGTTCAATTTGGGTGGTTTGCATTTCTCTAGAAATTGCTATCTTCAAAGTTTTCTAGCTTATTGAAGTATAGGTTTTCAAAAATAACTTCTGATGATGCTTTGGACTTCAGAAGTGTCTGTTGTGGATGTTTCCAGTCATCCCAGATTTTGATGATATGAGATTTTTCTCTTTCTTTTCGTTAGTGTGACTAACGATTTATGGATTTTGTTTATCCTCTCAAAAAAACCAACTTTTTGTTTCATGGATTTCTTCATATTGTTTTCTTGATTTCAATTTTATTGATTTCAGATCTGATTTTAATTAATTACTGTCTTCTACTGATTTTGGTGTTGGTTTGTTCATCTTTCTCTATGGCCTGGAGATGAAGTGTTAGGGTATTGATTTTATGTCTTTCTATTCTTTTAATGAACTTTCCTCTTAAGACTATCTTCATACTGTCCCATAAATTTTGATATGTTGAAACACTGTTCTCATTCATCTCCAAACATTTTTTAATTTCTCCTCTGATTTCTGTTATCCATTCACTATTCAAGAGTGTATTATTTAGTCTTCAGGTGTTAGAGTGGTTTCTATTTTTTATTTAACACTAATTTCTAGCTTCATTCCATTATGATCTGATAGGATGAAAGGCATTATTTTTTTGAACTTGCTAAGATTTGTGCCCTACAATATGATCTATTTCAGAGAACGTTCCTTGTGCCACTGAGAAGAAAGTATTTCAGGTGTTGATGGGTGAAATATTCTAAAAATGTATGTTAGATCCAAACTATATTTTTAATTTTTTTAGGTCCAAATTATTAATTTTATGATTTAGTTCTATGATGTGTTTATTTAGTTTTTGTTTAGATGATCTATCCAATGATGAAAGAGGTGTGTTAAAGTTCCCCAGCATAATTGTATTGTGGTCAATTTGATTTTTGAATTTAAGAAGAGTTTGTTTTATGTCTATGACACTTCATTGTTTGGGGCATATATATTTATGATGGTTATATCATAACCATCTGTTGCTGTCTCATTCTGAGTAGTATGGAATAAACTTGTTTGTCACTTCTGATTAATTTTGGTTTGAAATCCACTTTATTTCATATTAGAAATGCAATACCAGTTTTTTATGAAATATGTGCATGATATGTTTTTCCTCATCCCTTCACCTTCAGCCTATATATGGCCTTGCCTGTGAGATGAGTGACTTGCAGGCAGCATATTGTTGGGTCTTGTGTTTTAATCCAATCTGCCAACCTATGTCTTTCATTGAAGAATTTAAACCATTTACATTCAATGATATTATAAATTCCTTTAGCTTTTGTTTATCATGGATGTTTTTTATTCCATCTTAAAATCTGAAACTTAATTTTTCTGGGTATAGCATTCTTGGGTGTCTTTTCTTTCAGAGCTTGGTATGTATTATTCCGAGCCCTTCTTGCCTTTAAAGTTGGTTTGAGAAGTCAGTCATGATACAAACTTATTTTCCTCTAAATGTGAATCAACTCTTACAGCTTTTAAGATTTTCATTCTTGTTCTGTATGTTAGGCATTTTCATAGTAATGTGCCTTGGAGTGGGTCTGTAGTGATTTTGTATATTTGAAGTTCTATATGCCTCCTGAATTTGAGTTTTCATTTCATTCTTAAGGTTTGGAAATTTTTCTAAAATTATTTCATTGAAAAGATTGTACAGATCATTAGTTTGTGTCTCCAAGTTCTCCTCCACACCAATGACTCTCAAATTTGGTCGTTTGATGTTATCCCAAATTTCTTGAATATTCTGTTCATGATCTCTTAACATCTTTTTACTATGGTCTACTTTATTTCAAGATTATTTACTTTATCTTTGAAACCAGAAAATATTTCTTCTAAGTGATTTAATCTACTGGTGATGTGTTCATTGAATTTTTAATTTGGTTTACTGATTCCCTTATTTCAACGATTCCCATTTGATTATTTTTTAGGATCTTTATTTACTGAAATGGTTTTTCACTTCCTGTATTTCCTCTCTGTATTCCTTTCTTACTTCATCTTTTAGCTTATAGAAAAGTTTAAGTATGAATTTTCTAAATTCCTTCTCTGACATTTCTTCCACTGTGCTGTCATTGATGTCTGTTGTTGAGGGATTATGGGTTGTTTGGGCTACTTATTTCCCTTGTTTTATCATACTGTTTACATTTCTACCCATTTTTCAGTATTGTTATGTTTTCTTGTTTCAAGTGAGGGCTTACTTTGTGAACTTCTTTTCCTTATGGACCCTAGGTTGCATGGATTTCTGGATACTACTATTTTAATTCAATGTGTGATCCCAATATCAGTCCCTCTTTAAGAGACGCTATTGAGATCTATTTGCTAAGGTCTCTCCTAAGCCAACTCTCACTCTATTCAACCTTATGAGAGCAAAACTTTGTTGCAATTGTTCTTTTCAGTTCTCAAGTTCACTGAAATACATATAAAATTGTGGAACAGATTAAATGGTTAGTAGTTTAATTAGATACCTTATTATTACCTTAAGTGGGCACTAGAAGGAGGACAGGAGGAAGACTGGGTAAGAGAGAGAGATAATATGGAAGGCAGGCAGAAAGAGTGGGGGTGAGAGAAAGAGAGGAGAGCCTAAAATCAGTTAATTTGCACTGAGGTAAAAAGGAAAAGGAAGACAGAAAGACGAAGAGAGAGGGAATCTAATATGATTGAATTTACACCAATGTAAACGGAGGTACAGAGCAGCGTTAGGTGGGTGGTTGCATGTATTAAGGCTGGTATCCTCCCCTTTCCTCTGACAAGTTTCCCAGTTCTATATCTCCTTCTCTTTGGTTTGGTGCGCTGATGATGTTTGCAGACCAAGGCCTCTGATGGTGACTTTCTCTTCTGGTAGGGGTTGATAAATTAAAGAGTTTTCTCCTGGCTGGAGGAACTGTGGGCTTTGTCTCAATGCAGGGGGTACACAGGTGTTAGCAGTGGAGAACTGGTGGATTCATACCCTAGTCAGAGCAAAGTTGGCCAATGAGTCCAACAGGTAAGTGGAGATCTGTGCTGCAGAGGGCAGCCCGAGTGTCTGCTGAGTGGGCCTTTGTGACACTTGGCACTTTTCTGGGAACTGAATCTGTCCCTTAATTTGTAGAGCAGAGAGGGTGGGGGAGAGGGAGTGGCTTCAGCAATCCACCTCCTTAATGTTCTTCCTAGAAATTCTCTCCAGCTTAATTCCCAATAGGGTACTCTGCTCTGAGAGCTTGGCACTTTCCTGGAAACTAAACACTGCACAAAAGCCAGACAGTTCTGTCCTTTTGTTTGTGAAGCAGAGTGGTGGGAAGAGGGGAAAGGGGGCGTCAGAAATCCCTGCCCCACAGTGGTCTCTGGAAATTCCCAATAGGGCCCTCTACTCTTAATGCCTTGGCACTTTGATGGGAACTGTCCCTTTGTTTCCAGAACAGGGTGAGGAGGGGGAAAGGAGGCTTCAGCAATGCACCACCCCACAGTGGTCACTGTAGAAATTCTCTCCAGCTCAGTTCCCAGGAGGGCACTCTGCAGGGGCATTTCCCCCAGCCCACTTTGCAGGTGTTTGGGTGTGGGAATATTCTGCCCTGTATTAAATCAGTGAGGTGGCTGTTGGGGCCACTGTAAAGCAGAGCAAAGTCAGCCTTCACTTCAGGACTAGGCTTCAAACTAACAATGGTGTTTCTCCAGTAAAAATCCCTCCCCGCCTTTTACTGTCACCTTATAAGTTATGAATGCCCCTCTGACTATTTCTTCCAGTGTGTAGGCTCAGGCAAGTGCTTTTGATTGGCCCCATATTTCTCTCTGTGGCGCCCCTCCCCAACACTTACACTGTTCAAAGATTGGAGGTCAAGGCTCTATCAGTTTATTTTTGAAATTGGCTGTCCCACCCACAGTCATTTCAGGTCTCAGTCAAAGGAAAATAGAATCTTATCATAATTTTTTGTTTGTTTGCTTTCTACCTCTACACTTTACGCTGATAGGCTGCTTCTATCCAGAGACCTGCAGAGACCATGAAATTGCTGCCTAGCTTGATTCCACCATGATCCCTCTCTCAATACATAGTTTAATAACAAAAACAGTATGGTACAAACATGAAAAAAGAACCAAAGACTATAGAATACAATAGAAGACACAGAGACAAACCCACAAAGGTTTGACAAAGATACCCAAAACATACATTCAAGAAATGATAGTCTTTTCAGCAACTAATGCTGGGAAAAATGGAGTCTTGTGTAAAATGAAAATAGATTTCTATCATCTGCATAAAAGTAAACTCAAAGCAAATAAAAAAGCAACAAATTATAAACTTCAGAATTGCTACAAGAAACATAGGGGCAACATATCAAAATATAGGTACAGGCACAAACTTCCTTAATAAACCTCTAGAACTCAAGAAATAAAACCAAGAGTCAGTGTGATGGCATCAAATTAAAAAGGTTCTACACAGAAAAGGAAAACAGTAGGAAAAGAAAATCTAAGGAATAGGAAAAAGTTTTTTGCTGGTACTCTTCTGACAGACAATATCCACAACACAGAAAGAACTCAAAAATTACCAAACAAAAAATCCAAAAAAGCAAATCAACAAATGGGCAAATAAATGAGACATTTCTCAAAAGAAGACATGCAAATGGCCAAGACATATATGAAAAAATGTTCAACATGCTTAGCAGTCAGGGAAATACAAATCAAAACTACACTGAGATTTTATTTCACTCCACTAATAATAGCAACTATCAAGCATATAAATAATAATAATGAAAGCTGTCAGGGATGGAGTAAAAAGCTACACTTACACATTGTTGGCAGGACTGCAAAATAGCATAAACACTCTGGGTAGCAGTATGGCGATTCCTCAAATGATTAGTAATGGATCCACCATATGACCCAAGTATTCCACTCTGGTATTTATTCAAAAGAACTGATATCCATATATTATAGTGACATATGAAAACAAATGTTTATAGCAGCAAAATACACAAGAGCCAAATTATGGTATCAGCCTGTATGTCTCCATCAACAGATGAATAGATAAAGAAAATGGAGTGTATATATACACAAGGGAGTAATATTCAGCCCTACAGGAGAATGAAATTATGCCATTTGCTGATAAATGGATGAAACTGAAGAACATCTGGTTAAGTGAAATAAGCCACACTCAGAAAATCAAGGGTTGAATGCTTTCTCTCAAATGCAAGAGAGAGAAAAAAAAAAAACACATAAAGGAATCTCACAAAAACTGAAGAGAGATCCATAGAGTAGTGGTAGGGGACTGAGGTGGAGGCAGTAAAGGGAGAGAGAAGGAACTGGGGAACAAAATAACCAAATGGAATATATCACAATTAATACTGCATTATGTATAATTGTTAAACAACAAAACAACACACAAACATACATATATATATATATATATATATATACACACACACACACATACTTGTGTATATACATATATATGTATATATACACACACAGATATATTATCAACAAAGGAGGGCATCAGGGAGAGAGGCAGACTGGGAAAGGAGAGATGCTGGGTAAAGAATGGAGCAAATTATTTCCACAAATGAAAATGTCACAATGAACCCCACTATTCTGTAAATTATAATGCACCAATAAAAGTTAACATTTTTTCTCTAGTGTTAAAATAAGGCTTTCAGACCACTGACTAAATGTGGTTAAACCATCATAATTGAATGGAGTGGGGAGAAAGATTTGGCAAGTTATTAATGTCTTGTGCTGGGTCTAGTTACACCTGACTTGCCTACACTTTTCATTTATGAAATAGATCCTGTAAGAACCCCTGCTGAAACGTGGGCTCTGGCAGTGACAAATTCTAATATATAATATTTTGGGATCAAATGGTTTTTTTGCTCCTTTCCTGGTCCATAAGATAGAGACTACAACCTTTTGGGGGACTTTTGGTTTTTTGAGAGTGGGGTCTGTGATTGATTTTTCCTGGTGGTCACCTTCTTCAGCTCTAAGTGTGGGATTCATGAGGCAAAAGAAAAATCAGGGAACTAGGGAACTTACCGTCCTGTCATTCTTTGGGTCCACAGGTCTCTAGCACATCTGCCTTTCCCCCACAATTCAGAATCTTGCCACATTTGTTTTATATGCAAATTCCAGAGTTACTAATTTATTGATTCAAACAGGCAGTGAACACCTATGCCATATGTAGTGTTTGATATATCACAGTTGTGTTGGGAAATAGGATTATTCAAGCCATTTGTAGCCTTTCTAATTTTCTGTCATCTTGACCTACTATTGGGTACTCGTCTATGGTCTATGTCTCCTTTCACTTCTGTCTCTTTTTTTGTTTGTTTGTTTATTTGATTATCTGTAACTTAAAACATATACATTTCAGGAGGCGGGAGCAGTTGCTCAGTGGTTACAGTATTTGCCTGGCATGCGTGAAGAACCCTGTTCAAACCCTAGTACCAGATACACAACTAAGCGTCAGAAAACAAGACCGAGATGAAAAAATAAAGTTGATTAAAAATATACACTTTAAGATTGTTATCTCTGGATTTTTTTATTTTCTTTTTGGTTATTTCTTTTAATGTCTGTAAAATATTCCTTATTCAGAAGTCTAATTTATACACCATTCCTGATTTCTTATCATTGATAATGGTTTGACATATCCTTTATGTTTATTCATTGTGGGGGATGGAGCAGTACTTGGCAGCTACGGTGCTTGCCTGGCATGTGCAAGTACATGGGTTCGAACCCCAGCACCACATGCAGGATGAAGTATCAGAGCAATGAAAGTCACATGAAAAACTAAAAAATTTATTCTTTCTGTGTCTCTTTCTCTCCTTCTCTCTTTAAAAAAAAATAAATGTGCACTGTGTTTTTACTATCACACTATAATTACACTTAATAGTGAGATTATGGAACAAAATTCAAGCATGCATATAACATCACAATGAGTCCCACATTTAGGTATAATCCATTTACTTTTAATGGCTCATATATGCCTCTCTATATTTTAAGTGGGATTTTTGAACACAGAATATTATTTGGGTCTTGCATTTTTCTGTAGTCTGATAATTTCTTTTAGTTAATATGCCTAACCCATTTGAATTTAGTGCAATATTCAATATGATTTAAGTTTTCTTATTTGCTTGTTTTCTTTGTACCATCAACTGTTTATCTCTCTTTCCTCCTTTCATTAGAATGATCAATTTTTTATTACTCTACTAAATTTCTCCTATTGGCTTATGTCTTTTCTTTCTAAAAGTGTCCCTAAGTTTATAACAGACTACTTTCAAGTAATACTATAAAATGTTGAGTGGTATAGATGACTCTGTAAGGCAAAACTACACTTGCATTTTCTTTACCTTTTACATTGTGCTTCAGTTGTCAGATTTTTACTTTCACATACATGACAAACCGAACAATGTTGTGTTAGTATTTTTACCTTAACTATCAAATATTTTCTTAAAGAAATCTGAAGTCCCTTTTATGCATACTCAAATGTTCACATTTCTAGGATCTTTTTCTTTTCTTTTTTTTAAGACAGAGAGGGAGAGAGGCAGAGAGGGAGAAAGAGAGAATCAACTTTTTTCAGTGTTTCGTCTGGTCTTTTGTCTCTTGGACACTTGATTGTGTATGTGGTGCTAGGGTGCAAACCTGGTTCCTTGAGCATGCCACGCAAGTTCTCCAACCACTGAGCAACCACTTCTGTCCCTCAGATTGTTTCTTATGTGCAGATCTCCATAATATAAGCTTATTTTAATGCTTGCTAGTTTGAAAATTTCCTTATTTACTTTCATTGATACAAATTCTAGAGTGATGATTTTATCCATATACAATGTGATTTTTCCAAAAAATGAGGGAAGACAGTCTTTTCAATAAATGGTGCTGGAAAAAGATAGAAATCCACATGTAGAAGAATGTAAAAGGATTCATCTCACTCCATATACAATCAAACTCAAAATGGATCAAAAACTTAAAATGGAAGAGACAAAACTGTAGATTAGAACAAAATATAGGCGAAAAGCTCCATGACATTGTTTTGAGTAATGACTTCTTGGATATGATCCAAAAGCACAGGAAACAAAAGCAGAAGTACACAAGTAAGTTTGCATCAAAATAAAGAGCAAAGTAAACAAGGAAAAGGGCGCAAGAGAAAACTCATAGAACGAGGGAAAGTGTTTGCAAACCATATATCTCATAAGGGGCTAATATCCAAAATACATAAGGAACTTAATAACAAGAAACAAATAAATGTATATAAAAACTAAGCAAGGACCTCAATAGGTATTTCTCAAAAAGAAGATATACAAATGGCCAAAATAAATAAAAGAACAATCCATTATATCACTAATCATCAGGGAAATGCAAATACAAAGCACAAAGAGATGCCATCACACACCTTTTAGAATGGCAATTATCAGAAAGGTGAAAGACACCTGTTTAAGGACAAAGCAAAAACAGAACAGTTCTACAGTGCAAATTAGTACATGAGCTTTCAAAAGCACTATGAAGGTCCCTCAAAAACTTAAACTAGAATTACCTTTTGATCCAGTCTTCTCAATGTTAGCAATATATCAAAGGAACTAAAATCAGTGTATTGAAGAGGTACCCTCACTCACAGGTTACTGCAGCATGATTCACAAAGGCCAAGATATGAAATCAACTGAGTACCACCAACAGGTGAATGAGCAAAGACAATGTGGTGAATATATGCTATGGAATACAATCGAAACTTAAGAAGTAGGAAATTCATTTGCAATAATATGAATGAATCTCGAGGACAATATGCTAAGGAAAATCAGCCAGGAACAGAAAGATAAGCACTGTGTGATCTCACTTGTATGTAAAATTGAAAGAAGTCAAACTCATAGAAGGAGGGAACAGAAACTGATTACAAGATTCCTTGGGACAGAGGTAGGGGTTGGAGGAAGTGTTTCCTGGGAAAGGGAAGAACTCAGTCAAAGGTACAAAGGTTATTTACCAAAGGCAAATAAATTCTAATGAAGCATTGTATACAATGGTGACTATAGTTAATATATTGTACCTCTCAAAATTACTAAAAGTAGATTTTAATTGTTCTTATCACAAATTAATTATTAGTAGGTGAGGTGATGTCTATGTTAATTAGCCTGATTCAATCATTTCATAATGTATGCATGCATTATAACATTACATTATACCCAAAAATATACACAATTATTATTTTCAATGAAAAAAACTACAATTTAAAGCAATAATAATGTGTCATTTAAAATATATCTTCCTGGGGCTGGAGTGGTGGCTCGGTGGTTTTGGGACTTGCCTGGCATGCGGAAGTACATGGGTTCAAACCCCAGCAACCCATGTACACAACTAAGTGTCAGAGCAATGAAAGCCATGTGAAAAACTCAATAAAAATTGATTCTCTCTGTCTCTCTCTCTCTCTCTCATTGTCCTTCTCTCTTTAAAAAAAAAAATGTCATCCTAAAAGTAGTTTGGGAAATCTAATCTTACCAAAGTTTGATAAGTAATTAAATATCTAGAACATTTCTAACTAAAATCTACTGAATATTCAGTACCAAGCCCAATTTCAGATTATATCCTCATGGTTTCATAATTTCAGAGATACTAGTTATGTGAATCTCCTCTAATAAGTATGATCTTTTTACCATATTAGAACTAGTTATACTATGTTCTGTTATAATTATGACAAGATATATTCTAATGTTGTATATATAAAAAACAATGAGAAAAAGAAAAGTTGCACAATGAAGAAGCATATATCTATAAAACTACAATATATTCACAAAGTCTGCTAATGAGACAAACTTCTGATATATAATTCAAAATTCTCTACTTCCTGGTTTTTCCTATAAAAATATTTACAAATGATTACAAAACCAATATATTTTTCATTAAACAATAAGAAAAATAGAGGCAATGGGGAAAAAACTGGTATGACAGTGTGCAAGGAAATAGGAAGAGGAAAAGGTGTTAACTTTATCGTACAGTAGAATGAACTAGTTGATTTCTGTTAAACAAAGCAAAATGAAACTTTCCTCATTTCCTAGTTTTACCATAGGTCTAATCCCTGAATGTAAGCAAAGAAGAATCAGTGTGGGGTTTAACCAAAATACCAAGATCAGATTTGTGTTCAGATTTGTGCATTTTTCAGTGCCTACATATAAAGAAAATGGAAAGATTACCTTGCAGATCAACGAATCACATTGCATTCATATATGAAAAGACTGTTAACATTTCTGGAAGGTTGTTCCTTGGTAGACTAGATGCACTATCTCTAAAACATATCTGAAAAGACAAATTTCAAAAATACCTACAGATGCAAGAAACAAATAATGAATGTATGGAATCTTTCCTTTCTTCTTCCCATGAATATTTATGGAATACTACTGTATGGCCAAAAAAGAAGAGAAGATACCATTATGGCTGAAATTAGGTATATAGAGGACCTCTTCCTTTACAGAACATACTGGCAGGCAGTACTTTGAAAGAATTAAAGGCACTGGCTTTGAAATACTGAAATTAAACTAAAGATGAAGGTGATAACTAAAGATGATGTCCAAGGAAGGCGAAGTGCATCTATCACCTGAGATATTCACAGTATTATTTTAAGGTTGTTGGAGAATAAACTGAAGGGAGCATTCATTTTCTAAGATAACAATATATGGAGAGAATGAGTATGGGTTTCTGAATTAATCCCATCTTTCTCCATTGTGGTAGTCTTGGTTGAAAGTAATTTCAGCAAATGAATCATCTTTCTAATACCCCATTTCTTTTACTCTTATACAAATGGACATGTGTCAAGGGGCTAACTATAAAT
Organism: Aplodontia rufa; assembly: GCA_004027875.1. Lineage (NCBI taxonomy): Eukaryota > Metazoa > Chordata > Mammalia > Rodentia > Aplodontiidae > Aplodontia > Aplodontia rufa. Next base: position 61,607 of record PVKS010000204.1, on the reverse strand, counting down.
GTCAGACTCTATGATTCTACCTGGTACAGGAATACAAAGCCACAAAAGAACACCAACTACTCTAGGATAGTTAAATTTCTCTGACACGGAATTTTATCCGATAATGGTCCTATTTCCAACTTGCCTATGTTGAGGAAGTAGAGGGTAGCATACACAGGAATTGGGAAGATTGTCCATTGCCAAGATGATGGATGGGAATGTTTGGATTCCTAACTAACAAGGAAAAGACCACAGCCTACAAAGATACAGGGAAGTGATATTGTTCTAATTATATTGTTATATTATGTGCATGTGCAAATATGTAACTGAAAATCCCACCATAATTTACAACTATAATGCACTAATAAAATGCAAGGAAAAAATATTAAACAGGTAATACTTCTCAGAAGTAGAGGTAGAAGAGTATGGGAAGACTGGCATCAGTCACAGATCTGGAAAAAAAATTACTAAATGGTCTGGAATGAGGCAGGTCAAAGTTAATCTGTTTTGCAAATGTCAAATATTTAGAATGCCATTACTTCTTATCATGGTTCATAACCATACAGCAGAGTACAAAACCTCCAGGTCTGTCCCTGCCTGCTGGAGCATGAAACCTTAGAGGGGGTGGATGAAAACAGGGATCAGATTAGGAACAATCATTAGAGTTAACTCATGCAGAAAGTGGTTATTCAATTAAGCCAGGAGGCCACCACCTCTGCTCCTCATGCCTCTGGCCATAGTCTCACAGGACAAAGCTAGCTGTGAATCACTACATCAGGATCATATTCAACAAGCTGGTTCAGATAGCTTCTCTTTTCCTCCTCTACCTTTGTCTAAGTTGGGGGTGAGATATCTTTAGTTCTCCATTCTCTGAAGTTTAGTTTTGTTCCCCTCCCCCAACACCTTCCTTTTATTTCTTATGCTTTTGAAAATAGAGGAAACTTCATTCATAAAAGGGTTTTCCCTTTTTGCTTCCATTCCCACAGACTATGATTTTGAAAAGAGAGAATGGAGTATGGTATGAGGAAGTTAAAGAAATGCATTTGAAAAGTCTAGGTTCTCCTTACTCCTCTAGACCCACATAGCAAGTTTAAATGGTTATTAGTAGAAAAAAGAAGTGAGGATTTTGCCCCAACTTAGAGCAGAAAGGCTCTCCCAAGTCTGAGTCCCTAGAGACTTGTGTGAGACCACCATGGCCCAGAATAGAGGGGTGGTACTATCTTAGGGTACTGGGTTCTCTTGTGTTTTAGCTGTGCAAAGAACTATGGGTAAACTAACTTGATTCTTTTCTCAGGCCTCACAAAAGAAAGTTATATGATGCAATCAAATGGCTGCTTTCTCTGCAAAATTACATTTTTCCTGGTGTCCTCTACTTTGGCACAAACTGCTTTTTCAGGTGAGTAATCTTGGCAATTTGAGAAGATACATATTAAACTTTCTTAAAGCCATAGGAAACCAAAAATAAAGTCAATTGTGACTGGGTGGTAAACATTTTGCTGAAATATAAAACTGGGCTTGAAAACCCAAAGTGAATGTCACTAAAATTTGTTTTCCTGAATGGAAAACTCAGTCTTGTTTTCCACATTGTCAATTTTAGTCCTTATTTGTTTGTTTCATCAAAAGAAATGCTCAGGAGCTGAGAAAGATGAGTGTTTTCATTGAAAGAAATACACTGTGTGTGAACATGTTCATTTCCCTACAAAAATGCCGCATTTTCAGCTGGATGTGGTGGTCCATGCACATAATCCCAGTGACTCAGGAGCCTTAGGAAGGAGAAATCCAAGTTCAAAGCCAGGCTCAGCAACTTAACTAGGTTCTATGTAACTTAGTGAGACCCTATCTCAAAACAAAATTTTAAAAAAGGCTGGAGTTAAACCCAAGCTTGGGTGAAAGGTAATCAACCTCATGTATTAGACCCAGCAAAGGCATAGCAACACATAATCTAGGGAAACTATAGACAAGTAGCAGTGTGAAGGGGGCAGAGGATAGGTGGAGGAGGGCAGAGGGAGGGAGAATAGGAAGAGAGAACAGGGAGGGATCTAGGGAGACAATCAACAATGTAGCATACTCTCTACTCCCCTGAGAATTGAAATAATACTTATGTAATGATTTAATTCTGGAAAATTCATAACTTAAGCATTTGTATTATTTGTAGGGGCAAAACAGAAGATTCAAGAGACTGGGGTGCGGTCAACATGGAAGCAATTCTGATTTAAGACTATATGCATATCATATAGCCACTTTATATGCATTTATGATTGTACTCAACTCCTTAATTGTACTCAACTTAATTGTACTGAACTCCTTAATAAAAAAAATTTTAAAAAGAGAAGGCCTAGAGGTGTGGCAGTGATAAAGCACCTCTGGGTTCAAGCCCTGGTATCCAAAAAAAGAAAAGAAAAATGCTGCATTTTCATCAGGATTTCAAAAGGTCCATTAAAACATAATGAGAAACCAGCCAATGAAGAACAAAAGGTGTCTTGGTGGATGATGTTGGGTTGACATATGGGCTAACTAGTTAGGTAATAAAGGCAGTCATTCAACTTAAAGACAAAACCTGTTACCTGCATTTAGAGGCAGGATACTGGCCCCTGCAAAATCTTTAAGTCCTAATCACCAGAACCTGTGAATATGTTACCTTCCATGGCAAAAGGGAATTTTCAGATGTGATTTAGATAAGCCTTGTCAGATGGAAAGTATACAGGATTATTGAGATGGCACAAATGTGATCACAAGGATCCATGTAAGAGGCAGAAAAGCAATGTAACCATGAGTGTAGATGTAAGAAGGATTGAAGGAAATGACCATGGGCCATGCAATTGAGGTGACCTATAGAAGCTGAAAAATATATGAAAATTCTTAGAAACTTCAGAAGGAGTTCAGTTCTGCTGACACCTTGATTTTAGGATTTTTCACCTCCAAAAATGTGTGATACTGAATTTGAGTCATTTTTGTCACTAAATTTGCAGTAATTCATTACAACAGCAATAGGTAACTAGTTTACCTGCAAATAAGTTACAAACTAGTAAAAGATATGAGATAGCGTATCTCTCCTTCAAATTCCAAGTTCCTACTTAAGCAAATGCTCAATAAGCAAATGATAAAAATATAGCTGACATCAATTAAATATCTGCTCTGTGCATATTCTCTGAAATGTATTTTATTATTTTAAATAAAACTGAGTTGGATAAAATTAGATTACTCACAATAATTGGATCAATAAGTATCACTAGGTCCATCGCTCATGCCAAAATCAAGACTACTGATACAAATGCAGACCTTTAAATGCTATCTTCACAAGTCTGAATCCATTTTCTACCTTCCCCCAAGATAAACACTATTCTAAATCTTGTGTTCATTCTTCTCTTGCTTTGATATTCTTTTAAGAGAGAGAGACAATTTTATTTTTTCATCTGGTTTTTGTTTTTCCTCCACTTAGTTGTATATGTGATTCTAGGGATTAAAACCCGAAGTTCTTGCACATGACAGGCAAGTGCTCCAACTGCAGAGCCACCTCTTCGTTTCTCTTGCTTTGGTTTTTAATATAGTTTTCTAATTTATACATAGCATTCAAAAGTGTATGTACTTCATTTAAATTATATGCGAATTATATAAACTACAAAATGTTTTGATCTACTATACTGAGACAATCTTATAATCTATTGAAATCTGCTTGTTCCTATCATATTGATTAAGTGCATACATATCTTTATACACAGCCCTAGATCATTTATAGTGTTATTGGTGAATAATATCCTAATGTGTGAACATAGCATAATTTATTTACCTCCTCCCTTGCTGAGCATTTAATTTGCTTACAAATTGAGCATTTAGAAACAGAGCTGATAGAAATACCCTTCCCACATGTATCCTACTAAATAAGAACAAGGGTTTCTCTTGGGTGCACAGATCTGCTGTACTACAAGGTATATGAATTTTCAATATGATAGGGTAGTGTCAATGTTGCTGCATGAGTTCATAATTTCATTAGAAAAGTGTAAGATAATCCATCTGCAACAAAGGTATTGTCTAAACTTTCTAAAAATTTAACCCATCTAATCTCATTTTCACCTTAATTTGCATTTCCTTAACCACTGAGAATCTTTATATAGTTTATGGATACATGTATTTCTTCTTTGGAGCTATTGTTCTTCAAGTCTTTGCCATTTTTTAACTGGATTATTCTAATTCATCTTACTGATACAAATTCTTTGTGAGCTTTGTTTTATAACTATTTTCCTCCAATTTTAAACTGTTCTTCGATTATCTTAAATGACATTTTTATTAGTACAAATTTCTAATGCTGGAGTCAGCTTTATCAGATTTTTTTATTTACAACCTTTTATGATTTTATTTTACCATAGAAATCCTTCCTCTCTCTCGTTAAAATCTAAAGTATATTCATCTTGTCAACTAAGAAATTTTTATAAATCACTAAATTAAGATATAATTAATATATGATAGATTGCATATCTAAAGTGTACAATATAAGTTTGACATACTTATACATCTATGAAACTATCACTATAATCAAGATAATGAGCACAGACCTCTCATAAAAGTTAGCTTGATTTCTTTTGCTTTTCCTCCTCCTACACTCATACTCTGCCCACCCCACATGCAGACAATGATATGCTTTTGTCAACATAGATTAGCTTGCATTTTCTACAAACTTATATAAATTAAATCATTATATATGATCAGTATATAGTGGATTATATGTATAATGATATATACTTTTAGACTGGGTGCTTTTTGGGAATCATCAATATTACTATACATATCAACAGTTCATCCTTTCTCCCATGCGTTCATGAATGTGTAACAATGATTCTCTCCAATATGTAAGACTATGTTGAATGAATAAAAGAAAATTTTTAAAATTTTTAAATTTTTTTAAAAATAAAAAAGTTCATCCTTATATTCCTATATATGAATGTACCACATTTTGCTCATCTGTTCATCCACTGATAGATGGTTCACAGTATTGAACTATTGCAAATAAAGATATTTTGGACATAAGTTATAAGTTATGCTTTTATTTATCTTGGGAAAATACCTAAGAGTTAAATGACAAAATTATATGATGAACATTTATTTAAATTTTGAAGAAATTGGCACTGGCAAACTGTTTTCCTAAGTAGTTTTACAAAACTGTTTTTCACACCCTCCATCAGAGTATGAGAGTTCCAGTTATTCGATATCCTCAGTAATGCTCGGTCTGGTCAGTCATTAATTTCAGATACTCTAATAATATGTAGAGATAGAACACTCCAGTTCTAATTTTTTATTCCACTAATGAACAAAGAGGTTGAGCAGCTTCATACCCTTACTGGTCATCCATATGTGATCGTTTGTGCTGGTTGGGCTGTTTGTTTTGTTATTGAGTTTTAAAAGTTCTTTACATAGTCTAGATAAAAGTCCTTTTTCAGATTTACAACTTAGAAACATGTATCCTAGTCTATGACAAGTCTTCATTTTCTTCAAAGTCTTTCAAAAAATAGAAGTTTTAAATTTTGGTAAAGTCCAATCCGTCCCTTTTTTCTTCTATGGATTGTGCTTTTGATATCATATATTAGGAAATCTTTGTTTACCCTAAATTTACAAAGCTTTTCTCTTGTGATTTTTTCAGGAATTTTTATAGCATTAAATTTTATGTATATGTTTACAATCTATTTTGATTTTACTTTTTCTATATAGTGAAACATATAGAATAAGGTTCTTTATACATACATATGCACAATTGTCTCAGCATCATCTCTTAAAAAGATGATCTTTTCTTGCTAAATTTGCTTTTTGCCTTTGTAAGAAAATTATTTCTTGCTAGATGCACATATCTAAACTTTTTATTTGACTGTTGATCTACTTGTCAGTCTTTATGCCAATATATGCTATATCACTGCAGTTTTGATAGTTTGGAACCAAGATACGTCTCACATAAAAAGAAATTAGTTAATAAAATTCAAAAGTATTGAGGAAACACCATAAAGGTGAATACATATAGAAACAAATGAACTAAACCATATTTCAAAAGAAAACTATGTCCACACTGAAATAGGTAGAATGAAACTAAATCCAAATTATGCTGAAATAAAATATTTTTAATTCTGTATTTTTAATTCTAAAGACAAAAATTTCACTGTATATTGAATTCTAATATGTGGCCTCCTTTGTCACAGAAGCATGAAATATGAATTCTAGAAACCATACTGTCAAGTTCTGAGTTCAAGGAAGTAAACATATTGTGGACAAGAGAGGGGTTCCTTGGCACTGGAAAAAAAAGTTACTGCAAAAAGTCCCCAAATATTTAAAAACTAAATAGCATGCCTCTACTTAATGCATGGGTCAAGAAAACTTACAAAAATGATTTGAATTTGTTTGAGCCTAGGGAAATTAAATAAAATGAGCAAGAAGATATGTTCATATGTTTGTATGCCCCATTCATTATCATTTCCACTGCAGTTGTGCTATTAAACTATACTAACTGATCACATAGATCTGTTTCCTGTTTCTTTTTGCTCAAATAGACAAATACACATATATTTTGCTCTTCCCCTACTATCTTAATATAAAAGAGAGCATACTATAGATAATTTTTTGTATCTTACTTTTTCTGATTTACAATGTGGCCTTGAAGTCATTAATGACCTGTCAGCTCATACAGCTCTTGCTTATTGTTTAATACAACTGCCTAGAACTTCACTGGGTGGATGTACCAAATGATTTATACATTGTTCCATAGTTTAGTTTGTTTCTAGTATTTTGCAACTGTAAATCGTGCAGCAATAAGTAATTTTATGCACATGAATTTTTGTATTGCTGGAGATGTATTCTCAGGAGAATTAGGATTGATGTTTTAAATGTAAAATCCTCTAGTTTTGCTTAACATTGACAAAATTTATTCCATTATTGTACCAATTTTCATTTCCATCAGTAATACTTCCATCAGTACTTCTTTTCTCAACAAATTATTGAAAAGATGAGAAACTGCTTTTCACTATAGCTTTAATTAGCATTTTTCTTACCACAAATGAAGCTGAATATATTTTACAGATTTAAGGATCATTTCTACATCTTTGTTGAGCAAATGGCTATGAATTAGATATGCATGTGCATATATATTGTCTATTCTGAAATTGAGTTTTTTATTATTTTTATTCCAATTTTATTTTAAATTTTATTATATTTGTTTTGTTTTGGTTTTGTGATGCTGAGGACTGAACCAAGGCCTCACAAATGCTAGGCAAGCATCCACACAGAGGTAATCCCTAAACCTTCAATTTTAAAGAGTATTTCCTATGTCACAGACATTAGCCCTTTATCAAATATCTTTGTGTATCCTTGTTCTTGCCATAAAGTTACTTTTATGTAATTAAATGAATTAGTCTCTTCTAATATACTTAGAGTAGTTAGTCATTGTGAGAGAGTTTTTCCCTATGTTAAGATTAAAGGGGAATTCTATAATGTTGCATTTCAACTCCATGGTTTCATTTTCCATGTTCAGATTTTTATTCATTTGGAGCTTTTTATGTGTGGTGTACAGTATAAATGTATAATTTTATTTTACTTCTACTAGATGATGGTCAACGCTTTTCTTTTGTAATGGCCATCTCCAGTTGCTTCTATCATTAAAATAGTCTGGCTTTGTAGAATTAGTAAAGCATTCCACCTTTTTTATTCTGTAGCAAAGTGTATATGTAATCTGCAGGATCTATTCCTGGAAAGATTGGTAGGCTTGTTGTTTCCTTTATGGAAAGATTTTTAAATGCCATTCAGGATTTTTCTTTTGAATTTTGGTAATTCTAATGTTTTGAAAAGTTATGAAATTCTGGGATATATTAAATATCATCTAACAAAGGTGCGAGCAGATCTAAAGTAAGCCCTTTCATCTTGTCCTCCCACAGCCAGCAATACCAATATCCCTCACAGAACCAGTCCACAAAATTAGTCTCCTGAAAACCAGGGATCTCCTTCAGTTTTCTTATCATATATGTGCCCTTTTTATTTCAGCAACTTAATAGGAACTGGCCTATTTAATCTTATAACCATCATTAAAGAGCATATAATTAACCAAACTATAGGATGAGGAAGTTATAGGTGGCAAGTCAGCTTACTTAAAATAACACACAATGACATTTCAATTTATATGCATAACTCCAAACAATTTTTATTCTTTCCTCAATGGTGTAGCAAATTTATAAATGAAGTTGGAACTGTGAAAATGAAATCCAGAACACAGAAGTAAATAAAATAGTTAACAAAGAATGTTGCCTATGAATTCTGTTGCTATAAATTTTTTTAAGTAAGTCTGTGAACTTAAACAAATTAAACTGTTTCTTCATTCAATGATGCAAGAATGGAATTATATCCGGTGGAGAATTATTTTTTTAACTTGTTGTATTTGTACTTTATTTGCAGCATTTCTCAAATCACATGACCCTTCTCGCTGGCCTGAGGTAAATTTGGAAAGAAAAGGGACTGGGGGGGAAAAGGGAATTGACCAAATTATGTTATGTGCATGTACAAATAGAGCATAATGATCCCACTATCATGTATCATTATAATGCACCAATAAAATCTGTACACAATTTTTTAAAATACTAAATAAACAAATTCCTCAGTATGAATTCTCATTCTAATCTGATCATTATTCATGGGAGTAGTCTGAAACTTCACAGAGGTAAAGTAGAATGGCTAGCTTCTGTGTGACAGGCATGTTCCTTAACCTCTCCAGGTTTGGACTTCCATATAGCACAGGCATTATAATATAATAATAAATTTAGTAAAATAAATGTTATAGTCAAACAAAATTATATATAAATATATATATACACACATATGTAAATGCTTAAGTGAAATAATACCTATCATTTGCTCAGTCACAAACCCAAATAAAGAATTTATTCCTAGTCTCAATGCAGAGCCCTCATCTTACCAAGTATGCATGTAAGCCCTGTCCTCTGTAGGTTCACAAACATGAATATTTTTACTCACAAGTTTCTTACAATAAGTTACTGGGACAGCAGTGTTAAATGAGAACTTTGCACCTGGTTGTAAACCTGGAGATTATATAATGTTTGGTTTCAGAGATTATGGGTGGATGGGAACACTACAGTTTAAAAAAATGACTTTATGGAAATCCAGAACACAAGAAATCCTTAAAAGACCATTAACTAGAAAGATTTAATATTACTTTTATATGAGGTATAAGTGAAAGGCAGGAAATAAATAGGATGGAATAAATTATTTGTTATTCCTGTTATGTTTTATATTTGCAGCCCCCATGCAAAATGTATCAACCAGTGGATACCTTCTATCCAGTAAACTGTCCTGATATAGAATCAATTGTTTGTGCTTCCAATGGCTTGACTTATAAGAATGAGTGTTTCTTTTGTCTTGATCAATGGTAAGTTCAAAATATAATACAGCTACTATCTTTTCCTCTATAATTCACAGAAATGACAAGTAATGCAAGCAAAGGAACTGGATTTACTGGCGTATGGATATTTTCTTAAATATCTTCTCTTCTTCATGAAAGACTGAGGATAGACTACATACAACGAAAAGTGTTTTAAAAATTTCATTACCATTCAAAATTGACTTAGAAGGAAAAGCTTACATGATGTTTTGGGAGAACTATAGAGAGTTCATATCTGTAGGAAGTCCATAGATTATATTCAAGCAACAAATTGGAATGCATTTTTAAAAAATCACTCAAATTTTCTTTCACAAGTCACATTGACAAACCTATGGATAATACCCATCACTATATTCTTACCTACAAATAGATACATATAGAGAAAAACAAAGAAATGTTATATATATATGTGTGTTTGTGTGTGTATACACATATATGTATACCTAGACATTGAGAGAGGTCTAAATATGACACACAAGTACCAAAGAATTTATATGGTCATATGGTCTTACGTGGAAAAAAATTGATAGGCAACTTTTAATATTTTTTGCCTTTCAAATAAGTTCAGGAAATTTAAATAGTAATGTTTATTGTGCTATATTTCAGCTCCCTTTGAAACTGTTTTTACAAGTCAACCTTGTGTCTGTCAGTGACTCTTCTTGTCAGTGAATCTGTCAGATTCTCTCCATTTGGGATCCCCAAGCTACTCTCAGATCATAGGATTTACCAGGACTCATAAAACTCAGAAAAGCTGTTATACTATTCATAACTCTTTATTACAATGAAATCCATGAAAAGGAACCAATTAAAATCAGCTAAGACAAAAGGCACATAGGGTAGAAACCAGAAGATACCAAACACAAGTTTCTAGCTATGGTTTCCCAATGGAGCTCCACAGGCAATACTTAATTTCCCCATCTATGATGGGTGACAACATGTATAAAATATCACCAAGCATGGAAATTCACCCAAGGCTTGGTGTTGGGGATTTTTATTGGGGGTCATTCACATAGGCATGTAACACCTGCATGGGTGATAGCTTCCAGCTCTCACCCCAAAGCTCACTGATACAAAGTAGCTCAGAATCCTAAGCAAATGAAAACAGGTATCATAAACTACATTGTTAACATAAAGATTTGGCAGATCCAAGCACTAGGTATATAAAAACACTTCTCCATCAGGATATCTTCCCTTGTAACACTGAGATGCACTGTAGCCACTTTAGCTGTTATTTCTCAATCTGATAATAAACGGAATGTCCCTGATGGCTAAAGAGAAACATGGTTTAGTAAATTTGTAGCCAATACAAGTGCAGTCATTTCAAACACACTTAATTCTGGAACACAGGAAATTGATGCCATTGCAGGAACAAACAATGCAGTGACTTTTATATTTGCTTTAATTTTCCATGTGACTTGCATGTGTAAATGTAACCTTCATCCCATTTCTATATATTGGGGCATAAAGTCCCAATGCTCTTTTGAGTGGGGAGGAGGAAAGTGATCCTTTAATCTCTGCTGTAAGCAGTATTTTGAAACTGGATCCACAACCCAGAGAGATGACCATCACTTGTGAACAATATAAAACTTTGAAAACAAATGAAAAACATTGAAGAGGGCAAGAGATTATCGGCCAAAATTGACAGGCATCAACACCATCCTTAAAGGAATGCTGACCATATAGGACTATAGACTAATAATAAATACCAAGAAACTAGCTGTATGAAACAGACTCCAGATTCCTTAGGTTCTTACTTGGCAAAAACAATATACTCAGAGCAAAACTGATAACAGAGATCAGCCTTGATTTTGTTGGCTCAAAACAGTGTTTTAATAAATTTTGAAATAGTTGACAGTATTTTTAAAATCAGATTTTTGCTTAAAATATAAATTTCAAACATATTGAGAGTAAGCAAAGATTTCACACACAGTAATTAAGAACATCTGATAAGTGAAGCTCCCCATTCAAATGGAATTTGGGCATTCCAGAGAACTGTAGTCTCATCTCTCTACAGTGGCTGAGGTGGCTCATAGTACTTATTTATATTACCCATGTGGTCCCAAGCATTTATGTTTGCAATGCCTGAACCTCTCAGATATATGTCAAAGTATCCCAGTTATGGGGGATGAGATGGGGAATTTCTTGCGGTGGAAAAAGGTTAAAGGGTTTTAAAGAAATAAGACACCAAAAGAAAATGGATTCATTAATCTACAGTGATTTTGGGAAAACAACATGAAATTGAGAAAGTGTATCATGCTAAAAGGAATGTTTATGATTTAGAGAATATTAATATAGAAGGATGAAAAGTCAGGTAGAGGCTAGACTTCTATGACATTAAATAGCAGAACAAAGAGAATTGTTCTATGGGCACTGTGGACACAGCAAAAAGCAGAGTGAATTATGGGTTCCATTATTGCTGTGGTTATCTTTCATCTCTTGATAGAAAATTCTGGTACTGCTATGTTGAATGGAAAAGGCATTAGATGGGAATGGGTTAAGGGTGAAAAACTGTGTTCAAAAACTTCATAGGGCACCTTTTTAATAATCAAGACATAGAGAAGAAATGTGTAAACTGGTGGTGACAAACGCAAGAGATGGGTATGAAGTGAACTGTAAAGGCCATTCCCTTTTTGTTATTTCATTTAAAAGTAAGGGAAAATACATCCAAGAGTAATGCTCACTTTACTCCTGACACTAACCTTTTTTTTTTTCTCTCTTCTCTTTAGGGAATTTGGTGCTCACGTTAAATTTGTTAAATATGGAAGCTGTAGATGACGGGCAGCAGAGTACCTTCACTTGCTTATTCTCTTCAAGACTTGATTCCGAAATCCTTTCTTTTAGAGTTAAGAATGCAAATTAAACAATTCATGTTGTACCCAAATTTGGTACCAAATGGGAAACAAAGGACTCAAGAAATTGGAGAATCAAAACTCCATGACTATTTGTTACAAATAGTCATGAAAACAAATGAGATGATTTTAATTTTTATAAAGTGATTGCTTAAAGTCACCTTCCAAAGTAAATTTCTAAGGTGTGTCCACGAAGTGGGCTAGCATTCCCCTAAATTAAACTTATCACCAACTTCGGGTCTATCTGTGCGGTTATGCCCCACCCCACTAGCCACTACCCTTACTTAATGACATAAAACTAAAGAAAATATTCTTCCTGTGATAGACTCCAGAGAAGGAAGTCAATGAGTTATCCAGGTATAGTGCTATTTTTTTTTTTGGTACTAGGTACTGAACCCAGGGGCACTTAATCATTGAGCCACACCCCAGTCCTTTTTATTTTTTATTTTGAGACAGGGTCTCACTAAGTTGCTTAGGTCCTCACTAAAATGCTGAGGCCAACTTTGAACTTGCAATCTGCTGGAATTACAGGTGTACACTACCACACCTGACCCTAGAGCCATTGTTAAACTCCCCACATAAATAAGTTATACATTCCATGGGTGAGAAGTAAAATACCAGAGAAAGATGAAAAGTATTGTGCTAATGAATGGTTCTACTCAAAGAAAGAAAGAACACTAGTATGAAAATAAGAAGATCTGAATTCTGCCCTCAGTTTTGCCATTGACTACTTAATTTGGGGTCATCCTAGTTATGAGTGTCCCTGTAGTCATAAACATCAAACAACACTGAGTATTGTAATGGATTTAAGAATCTAACTGACTGGACATCTTTTTGTGCTGTCTACATATCCAGTCTTCCATATTCTAGTACCAAAATCAATCTTGTGTTAGTCAGCTTTCCATTACTGTGATCAAACTACCTGACAACAAAAACCTAACAGAAGGAAAACTTTATTTTGGCTCACAGCTTCAGAAATCTCAGTCCACAGTCAGCCAATCCCACCACTGGGCCCAATGTGAGGCAGAACATTATGGGAGAGGAAAGCTGTCCAACTTATGAAAGTCACCAAGCAGAGAGGGAGAGAGAAAGAAAGAGAGAGAGAGAGACAGACACCAGGGACAAAATATAAATCCCAAAGGCACATCCGCAGTGTGCTTCAGGACCAAATTCCCACAACCACATCCTGCCCACCTACAGTCATTACCCAGTACAGTTGTCCTTTCTAATTATTAATCCACCAAATGGATCAATCTGCTGATAAGTTTACAATGCTCATAATCTAATCATAAACTTTCAGGGGACACCACATGTCCAGGTGGTAGCAGGTGTTGACTTCATCCCAGTCAGGGGTTGCATGCATAGCCTCTGCTTGTTCCAGTCAGCAAATGGAAGATGCGGGCCTCACCCAAACAGAGCCATTGGTACTCTATTCATTGCCTGGAAAAACTGAAAGACCCACCTCCTCTCTTGTGGAAAGACACCTGTAAAACATTTCCTCAGAGCCACAGATATAATCTTATGAGAACAAATGGAAACCCCTTTAGGCTGGAACTCAAACTAGATGAAACAGAGAAGAAAGAAACTGTTCTGACAACATCAACTTCCCATCTCCAGGCAAGCTTCAGTTAAATCTATCCTTTGAATTTTTCTTTCATATATAATAATCTATTTCTTGTTCTCTTACACAGTTGCTATCATGTTTTATGTTCCCTGACCCAAGCCAAATGATACATTAAGAACAAAAGACCGGGAAGAAAAAATAGAGTCCCTGGATTTTGTTTTGGCAGAGATCCTTTTTTTGGCAGGGGGTGGGGTGAGTGGGCAGCAACAGGATTGGACACCACAAAGATACAAGGAAGATCAGTAGTGGAGTGAAAGAAGATCGAGAGGGAGGGAGGAGGAATGTGAAAGGGGGAGAAATATGAAATAAAATTAACAGAATCCCACTGTATGCATGTACCATGGGGACTTTCTCCTATATGTATAGAAAGTACCAATCAAAAATAAATAAATAAATGAGCAAAGGGAAGATTAGTAGAGGAAGGACAATAGAGGGTAGGAGGGAATGGGGATTGAAATTAAATTCCATGCATACATGATTTTGTCATACATGACCCTGATTTTAATGCTGTATTTAAAAAAAAAATCCTTCCCAAAAGCCTATATTTATTGGAAACCAGGACCTTTTCTCTGGTTACAAAGGCAGTATGGTCATTCTAGGTATGGCATTTTGTGTGTGTGTGTGTGTGTGTGTGTGTGTGTATAACATGGCAACTTTTACAAAAAGTTAAATATAGATGACATGGTTATGGAAAGTCATCTTGCAAAACTATTTTTAAAAGGTTTGAGAGCAACATACTCTATTAGAACGTTCCTAATAAGGGCAACAGAGCCTTTAACTACAGACCAAAAGGCAAGCTCTCCTGCCACCTGGGCAAAGTTTTGGACAGCAGCCTTGCTGCAGCTGTCTCTCACATCCTCTTACCCTTTTGTCCTCTTCTCTCTCGTGCTTCTTTCTATGGCTTCCTTACCTCGTAAGTGTACCTACTGTGATATCAAGATCCGAAGCTATATAACAGATAAACTCATCTACGTGCTCATCCTTGTCACGAAATGCTACTTGCACTTCTTGCCCTCACTGACCCTGACATTGGCCCCAAGGACACTACTGATCTTGGAGTAGTGGAGAGTAGGCAATGCCTATACTACTGGAAGACTGGAGGAGGGACTGACATTATCTTGATTTTCTGAAGCAGCTTCCAGGCTACCACATGGCATCTGAATCAATGACTTTCCACCTATTTTTGGTCTCTAACACATGCTTTCCTTGCCAGCATGCATGTCATCCTATGCAGCTTCAATGTCCACCTGGCTTATTCCTCCAAACCTTTGGTCTCACTGTTACTCAGCCCAGATATTTTAAATGTCTGATGTGATGTACTTTCTAACTTAGGATTCAGTCCTATTCTAAGAGTTCATGACAAACTGGGGTGCAAGGCACTCAGCACCTCTAGACTCAATATTAGTGGATACATTTTACTTATGCAAGGAATGTTCTGACCCTAACACAAAACAACACCTGATCCTAAACACTGCAAAGGATGCAACTGGGGTACATGTTTGTGGTCAAAGAATTCCTCACTGTCCAAGTATAGTTCAGTTGTGCAGAGAACTAGTGAACTGAGGGATGGACCTGCAGCTCAGATACTTGGGCTCACTTCCTCCTCCTTATCTGACTTACATTCCCTGAGCATCACCTTCTCCACCTTTAATGAGGTTTTTACACCTAATATACAGGATTACTGCTAATATTAGAAGATAGAATCTTTTAGAGCGAACGGTGTGTAATTTTTCTCAGTATGTTTCTACAAACTGATGTATTGCTTTATATATCTTCCCATTCTATTCTTTCATTCAACTCATTTCAAAAGTGCTCCAGGCTGAAGAGAAATCTACATTGGGTAAGACCCCAAGATCCAGTAAGGACAGCTCCACTTACAGGCCTACTTAGGGTGGAGAAAGCACTCTGCTCTTCGCCCACATGTATTAACAAACGAAAATAAACAGCCTTGCTCCCAAGTAGAAAGGCAGGACCTGGAACATTCTGAAGAATGTTCTGGAGGAGAGGTTACTTCTGGGAAGCTATGATAGAGAAGATACTGTTAGGTTGGTGCAGCTAGATGGGGGCAGGGCATCAGGCAGCCTGTGAGCGAGAAAGAAAAACCAATCAGACACTGTTAGACAAGCCCCTGCAGCGTCTGGCAATCACACGATGGTCTGTGGAGTCCCCAGCCAATCCCCCCAGGACAAGGCCCTCAAACTTCCTCTGCCTGCTGGAGACTTTCATGGCTGCCCAGCCTTGTCGCATGCCACTTCCCCAGCCCACTCTCGCCCTCACTCTGGCAGACTGGTGAACCTGGAGCTGCCAATCCCAATAAAAAGGTTTTCGCTCAGGCGTTCTTAGGCCTCTTTTGAACACCCGCCCTCTGATTTTTGCAGATATAATTTGCAGAATATTATATTTATCAACCATATTCTTTGGTTGTGAAATTATGTATGTCATGCCAATTGTTTTACATATGCTGTTATTTTCTTTAGTTCTCAAACAGAATTATGCCGTAAGGATAATTTGCATATGCACATTCTACAGACATTTCTTCTTGTTTAATGAATGTATATTAATCAACTTAGAGATTCTTGTTTCATGAATGTGTATTAATCAACTTATAGGGCTTTGTCTCCTTCCCCCACTCTGGGGGAAGTCTGCTCTTTTCCCTATGCTTTACTTTCTATGCTTTCTATAATAAAACTTGTCTACTACGCTTGAAAAAAAATCAACTTATAGATTCTGGTATCTATACAGATTCAAGGAGGAAATTATATATGGTATTGCTATCTGTATGGAAGAGAAAGACAGGTAACCAAGAATAAGAACACAAGGAGGAGCGCCTTCAAATTTGATTACTGTGCAGTTGAATGACTTACCAGACATTTAGAAAATTCACTCCCTAAATGTCTGGATCTGGGTATTGGAATTGTGTGGGGACAAGAAAAAGTTTGGAAGCCATCAGTGTATACTCACCAGAGATAAGAAATGGGCTGACCCCGTCCTCCACTTCCCACCCCCATACATGTACCCACAGCTGCTCACATCCTTCCTATGGCATCAGTCAATAAATTCCATTAATTTTGTCTGTAACCTGGTTCACAACCTATCAATTATAACTGAAATTTCTTAACTAATACAAAGGGATGAGGCTGTTAGTTGGGGAGATACAATGTGTAAAAGCTGCCTGCCTTTTCTCATGTGCTCTGGACTATTACTAGTTATTATCATTAGATGTCAGTCTTGCTCTTCTATCCTAGTTTTATTTCATAGTTATTTACCTCACCAGAAGAGTCCAGAAAGCAGTATATAACTCGCCTTTCTCCATCAACTCTCCCACTAATTGCAGTCTTTCTCTGCTGAAAATGGGGACCTCCATCCTCTCTCACCTTCCTCCCCACCTTCTCCTATGCCCCCTAGCCCATAGGTACCATCAAGGGTGGCTGGCTCTCTTTTGACATGAGATAGAGCCTCACATTTTTCAGGTCTAAAAAAGTAAAGCACCTCCTAAAGACAGACACTTCCCTGTTCACATTAACCATATCTTATAGCCTAACACTACTTTAGAAGTTTCTCTCTCCATTTCTGCCTTACCAAAAACTACAAAAACATAATCCTCTCCAAAAAGAGAGCAACCCTGTCCTACCTACCATATAATAAAATGGGGGAATTAAGGAAAATTCTAACCTATTTCTCTTTTCAAAAAGTAGAGAGTCCACAATTAATGTATATTAGTGGGGAAATAAACAAAGCAGTCTAGAAATTCTTGACTTAATGCATGTTGCAACTGCTGTGTGAGAATCTCCTGCTGGTTGGGAGACACACATGAATACAGCCATGAAAAGTAAGAAAGAAGCTCAGAGGGGACAAGGGCAGTGCTTCTGGGTGTGAGCTGAGAATTCCTGTAATCATCGGAGATTCCACATGAGAACAGGGTGCTCCGACACAGCAAGGGTCACATGACACTGGCAGAGGAGTTCCAAGCAAAATGAGCCCATTCCAGCCAGCACTTGCACATGCAAAGTCCCATAGTGCACTTTATCTCAATTAATCCTCTTTACAGTCCCATGATCCTGATTTTCATTGGCACCCCCTTCCTACAGATAAGGAAACTCAACTTGAGAGGTAAGTAAGTTATGTCATCTTGTATTTTGTAAAGATTGAAATTTGAGCTAAAATTATGCTGCTCCTAACCACAAACCTACTTTGTCTGTGAACCCAAGTGTAACTAGAAAAAATGTGGCAGGCAGAGCAATTGTAAGAGATTTTTTTTTTTTACAAATTATAGACCCATATCTATTAGAGAAAATATTGTGCTTGGATGGACTAATTGTGTATCAAGATAAATTATGTTCTCAAAATTATAAAAAGAAGTCCTCAGAAAGTAGTCTAATTCTTCTGCTTACTTTTCAGACATTTGAAATAAAATAACCAACACTCACTTAAAATAAATTTTTTTAGATTTGTTCTGCTATGCTATCCTTCTTTCTTTCTTTGGTCTCCAAATCTATTTATTCCATTTTGAAGAAAAAAGGTTTAGAGGCAAGAAAATAAAATGTATTGGATTGCTTAATAAATATTCATAAAATGCCTACTCTGTGCCATGAGTGTCCTGGGCCCTAGGCAAATAAAAGTCCTATTCTTCTGGAGTTCACATTCCAATGGACTTGCTCAAGAATATGGTTCTGGGGAAACCAATCATGTAAAGCAAGCAAATAAACAATATGATGGCTAGAGAGCGATTTCATGCCAAGGAAGGTTGCCTCAAAGAGTTGACATTTGGCTGAACCAGAAATAATACAAAGGAAAAGGCCACATGAAAGCTGGGGAAGAGGGACAGCAAGGTCCTGAGTGAATCTGGCCTGCTTGCAGCAGAAATGGCCAGATCAGCTAAGAGAAGTCATGATCCAGTATCAAGATGAGAGAGAATAAAGAAATGCAAAATCCAAGCATGTCCTGTAGGTAGGCCTTACAAGCCGACCTTCTATGTGGGTCTCATTCTAAATGTAATGAAAATCCATTAAAAGGGTTATTCCTTCAATGCTTTAAAAATGTGAGCCTAATCTAGATAAATTTCTGGAATATCATTTATCTGAATATACAATAACAGATCTTTCACTTCTTTGTCTACCACAGACTTTCCAGGCCCTTGCTCTTTCTTGCTTTGTTAAAAGCGTAGAAATACAGTCTCATCTCAGACATATTGGGTCAGATTCTGCATTTTATCAAGAACCGCGGGGTTTTTAATGCACATTACAATTTGAAAGCACTCCTGCAGAGTCCTTAGAGGAGTCTTTCAGAAAGATACATGTCTTGCAGTTCTTTAAAAAATGGTTTTTAGTTTTTCCCTGGGAGACACAAATGCTCCCAAGACATTTTGTGGCTTGGTGTCTATAATTCTGCATAAGGTTTGCCTCAACATCTTCAGGGGTTAGTAGTCGATGCTAAGAATACAACCACTAAGAAATAAGCCAAACTCAGAAAGCCAAGCACTGTGTATGTTTTCTCTTGTATGTGGAAGCTAGAGAGGAAAAAAGAAATGAAAAGTGGCTGGGGGTGGGCAGCAAAGAGAAGTCTCATCAAACAAAAATCAGTGAAGGAAAGAGACCAGACTGGGAGATAGGGCGGGAGGGGGCAAGTGCTGGAGAGTGATACTGGCCAAATATATTGTTATTGTGTGCATGTACAGATAAGTAACAACAAATCCCCTCACTGTGTACAAATATAATGCACCAAAATAAAGATGTAGAAAGAGAAAAAAACATTGAGAACCCAACTTACAATAACTAACTCAATAAAACACCATGCTGTATGCCATAAATATGTAGAACCATATATCTCCTCCCATAGGCCAGGTCCTCTTCCAGCTGTTGCCATTTCAGTCCATGGACCTTCATTTTCTCAGGCACAGGCTCAAAATCTTCCTTTTGTCTTTCTATGACTCCACCTATAGCCACAAAATCACCAACCTCTCTAAATGTTCAAGCTCAACATTTATTATTAAATTCAGGCATAAAATTAATTTTAATAAATAAGTACAAAAATAAATAATGACAAAACTACTTGTTTCTTGAAAACATGCTTATGAGAGATTAATGTAGCTAATTGCTATAAAATATAATTTTTATTTTTCTGTAACCTTAAATGTTCAGTAAAATAGCAGCAGCCCATAGGAAAACCTATCATGAGCACTTTGAAAGGACACTGTTCTTGTAGCTATTAACAGTGCCAATATACACCTTGCTTGTTAACCTTTCTAATCTGTTGACAACAATGCTTCTCCAGAGGATAATCTATTTTTAAAAAAACTCTATGTTGTTTTTCTTAAATAATGCTTACATTTTAAAAGTTAATCTCATAGAGAATATTTACATGAATTTTAGAAAATGGTATTTTAAAGTGAATTCAGCAAGCTCAACATATTCGGTTCTAACTTTTACACAAAATGATGAAAGTGAAACTATGTTTTCAAAATTAGCCTTCAATTCTTCATCAGATTCCAATCCTGTGCATGAATGTTCTTTTGACAGAAAAGAGAACATGCAAAGGCAAGTATTTAGGAAGCAGTTGGACAAATGGTGAAATTGTAGCTTGATTATTGATAGAAAAAAATAGAGGGTCCTCCAGGAGACAGAACTGGCAAGAATTCATGCCTCAATATGGAAGGTTGGAGA
Source organism: Aplodontia rufa (assembly GCA_004027875.1). Classification (NCBI taxonomy): domain Eukaryota; kingdom Metazoa; phylum Chordata; class Mammalia; order Rodentia; family Aplodontiidae; genus Aplodontia; species Aplodontia rufa. The sequence goes on along the minus strand of PVKS010000204.1, from coordinate 41,078 downwards.
CAGGATCCTTTCCTATGTTACTTAAGAAATATTTAGGAGCTAGAGAGATGCCTCAGCAGTTGGAGCACTTGCCTGGCAAACCTCGGCACCACATACACAACCGAGTGTCATGGAAACAAAGGGCAGATGAAAAAAATTAATAAAATTGATTTTCACTCTCTCTCTCTCCCTCTAAATAAATATTTAATATATACTTTGCAAAGTCATCAATGAGCTCTGAATTGAAGTTTCAATGGTAAGTTTTATTTGTAAAGAGGGTCATCTTCCCACAGAGCATGGATTCTAAGCTGTGGGAGGCAGTATTTTGGAGAGGCTAATATTGCTGTCTTTTAAGTCAAGGAGGTCCATGCAGAAAAGAGATCGAAAGCGCAGGCCAGAAGTGTGATGGTTGAACAACTAACTGACAGAACAAGGCAAGAGAATCACTGGAGGGTAACACCTGAAAACAAAGGAAGGAACAGTATTCTAGAATGAGGGATAACGGTCACAGAAATGAAAGCACAGACTTTGGAGTTTGATTCCTACATCTCATTTCTAACTATGCAATTCAGCAACAAACACATTTTTTTAAAGAGAGAAGGACAGAGAGAGAGAGAGAGACAGAGAATCAATTTATATTGAGTTTTTCACATGGCCTTCATTGCTCCGACACTTAGTTGTATACGTGGGTGCTGGGGTTTGAACCCATGTACTTGCGCATGCCATGCAAGCACAGTAACCGCTGAGCCACCACTTCAGCCCCCAGCTGCAAATACATTAGACTCTCCAAACTGGAGTTATTTTCTCTCTAAGATGGGGTTCAATACAGCATATATATGGCATCACAGTACTGTGAGGATTATAAGGTCAATAGGAAATAGTAAGTGTGAATGGTAGTTAAAATCCCCAATATTTTGAGGCAAAAACATTTATGGTGGTTTATCATGGAGGTCCTCTTCAATCAAGAAAGAGTTGAAATATTACACAGAGAATAGCAAACATGCAGAGAAATTAGATAATTGACATTAATGAAAAAAGAAAGAATGGCTAAACATAACAAATGGATATATCATTAGATTAGGTAAAAAAGAGGTTAAATAAAAGACTCCTGTATGCATGTGATGTCCCATGTCAGGGAGGAAAAGGAAAGATTGTGTAGGGAGGCCAAATTGTGAGTTTCTCTGGGCCAGTTCCAAACACTGGAAATTGAGATGAGGAAAGGAAAACTAAATATATTCCAATTTCAAGGAAGAAAAGACATGTTATATAGCTCGATCAATTAAGAGAGGTTTAGTAGCTTTGACAGGGCAAAGCAGCAGACCCAGGCAGGGAAGGAAAGATTAACAAGCAATGAAGGAAATGAGATAGGGGAGCAGGAAATTTTGAGAATGAACAATCTTAGCTGTGCTATAATGAAATGGAAATACAGGGTTTTGAAAGAAAAGCAGTAGGAACCTGTACAGTATTGCTACTGGTTGAGTTATTTTGTGGGGATATTCCAATTCCAAGATGGCATCTTGGAAGTATGCAGAGCTTACCAAACTTCTCTTAATAAATAGGACATGCTGACTTGAATTTTGAAAGGAATTCAGCTGGAAAGTCTGGGAGTCATAGCTTAGGGATCTGATTTGTAAAGGTCCTCACCTTACCATCAGCATGTATAACCACAACTTTTCAGCTTGACCCTTCCTGATGGAGCAAAGAGCATCAGGGAAGATGACAGGAAGCCTGAAAATGGTCTAGGGCAGCCTCATACCAAGTTAGCAGTCAACTAGTCCTGAGCAAGGAGCCTATGCGCAAATTCTTTCTCTCACCCACAATTTGTTCCAGGTCTGGGATGTACTCATCAGCTTTCAATTTGCAGTCTGCTTATTCAGGCAGCTTCTTTTTGTTCTTTCTATCTTTTTTTAAGTTACCGCCACTTAACAATGAATGTGTCCCTTCTGTTTCTCACCTGGTGGGTGTGGAATGATTCCTAAGTTTAATCTTCCAGCTTGTCTTTCTAAATCAATGGCTTCTCAACCTTTGGTCAGTACCAAAAATGCCTGGGGAACTTTGTAAAAATACAAAGACCCAAGTCTATTTTAATATAATGAGTGGAGGTTTTATGTTCTGTATTAATTCTCCAGGTAATTTATTGTTTTATTATTGGTTCAACATAGTCTTTACATATTGAAGGGATTCACTGACTCACATTCATACATACATACATATAGACAGAGTAGATTAAACCTGATCCTTGTCCAGGATCTCTCCCAATCACCCACACTCTGATCTCATGTCTCCCCTGTAATTCCTCCACATGAGATATAAATGACCATATACATGTATTTTAATTATTGAAATTGCTAGATTTATATGCCTGCCTGAGCTTCTTTGGGCTTCTCGTGGGAGTCAAGTGTACCCTACAGTATTGATCATCCCCTTTTTCCCTCCCTCTCCATTCTCCTTTTCTCCTTCCTCCTTGCCCTCACGTTCATAACTATAGTCCTCACAGCTTATGTGTTACTTCAGATTTAGTGGGTCTAATAAATACACTTGACTTTCATCCTATCACAGGTTTTATTCTAGCTTAAGGGTCGAATGAGAGAAAATACTCAACCCTTAAGTCTCTATATTTGGCTTGTTTCATTCAGCATGATTTTTTTCCATTTCCATCCATTTACCTGCAAAAGCCATGATGTCATTCTTTCTAATAGCAGAGTAGAACTCCAGTGTGTGTGTATCAATCACAGTTTTTAGATCCAGGTAAGGGTATCTACGTTGTCTCCAGGTAATTCTAATACACAATTAACAACACTTGATGACCATGTTTTAGACTGAGGGTCCCCATTCCAGCATATCTTCAGCAACTGGTACAGAATGATAAAAATCAAGGAAGTTGCTGAGGAAGTGGCACCAGGAAGAGCACTTCTGTAGGGGTTGTTTTAGTGCTACCACAATGTGTGCTTCCATGAGTCTTCCTCAGCTATACTCTTCTATAATGACTCCAGATTCCGCCTCTCATTTAGGCTAATACTACCTCCCAGGCTTCTTTTAATATAGAGGCTATGACCTAGATTTTCCACTCCTGTGTTCCTGAACACTCATGCCTCCTCTGCTTCCTCCCTCCTCTGAGCTCTCATCATCTGCTCCTTCCTCATTCATTCCTGCTTTAGTTATTATTTCTATCATACGGTCTTTATGTGGCTCTTATGCAGTTTGAGACTCCCTTACTTCAACTGCTTTTATTTCCTCATAAGTTGTCATCTTATGAAAACCTGGAGAAAAGCTTCATATATGCATTGGAATTCCTAGAACTGTTGTGGACTACCTCTATCCCCAACCTCCCCTCATCCACATTTTCCTCTTCCTTGTTTCCTGGCTGTTTCTATGTAGAGAGATGTCTGTCCTCTGCTGCCCTTACTAATAAACTTCTGTCATTTGCAAGTGCTGTTCATCTTCCTAGAGCTGATTTTAAGGATGCTTGCCCCTCTGTGACTCTTCCAGCTTTGGTAGTTTGGCTCTCTTCTGTCGCTCTATGCTTGCCCAATACTATCAATTAGAGTAGCATCCCTCCTCCAAAACACACTATTTTCCCCCTCAGCTAGCCTTTACTCCTCAGTTGCTCATGATCTGGCTACTCCTATGTATAAATCACATCCTTTCCCTAAATTAGCCACATCTCCTCCATTATTTAATCCACTATGTGCATTTCCATCCTGCTCACTTCAACTTTTCTTATCCCCTTCTAGAATGTTCTGCATCTATTATAGCTTGCCCTTGCCCACCATCTAACTTGTTCTGAGGCTCCCCATCAATCTCCAGAACCTGTCCTCAAGTGCTTCTACCATCATAGGAAAACAATTTCTTCAACTGCTTATTTGCTGAGCTCTCCCTTGTTCCTTTAGTTCTTTCAGACTTTTAGCAGATTTTATTATTCAGGTTTTCTCAGACTCTTAAAAATCTTTCCAACTTTTCCCATGGACATCTTTAAAACCCACATTTGCTAACATGCTCTTTTTTTAAGTTCACCTTCCTGTTGCTTGTCTCCCGTTCATTTTATTTCTAGCTGATACTTAAGTTACCCACAAGCTCATTTTACCCACATTATGCCCATATCCAGTAACTATTCCTACCTGGAGTTAGCCAAACTACAAAGATTGAAGGCACAGTCCTTCACAAGAATGCCTAACTACAAGTTCTGGAGTTACTATGCCTACTTCCAGGTTCCAAGATTTTCTAGAAGAACTTAAGGATCTCACTGAAAACTATTTTACTCATGATTACAGTTTATTACAGGAAAAAAAATACAGATTAAAACCTGTCGAAGAGAGACACAGGGGAAGGTATAAGGCAAAGCTTAATTTATTTTCTTCCTGTGGATTCAGGACATATTATTTTCTGTGTGGCATCAATGCACAACAATGCACCTGGAGTACTGCCAAACAGGGATGTTCCCTAAACCACTGGGTCCAGAGTTTTTATTAAGGCTTCATGACATAAGCATGACTGATTAATTGCCCATATTGTTGAACCCAGACTCCCAGTCAGTTGACACCTAGTGACCTAAAGCCCCCACCCTAAATCACATGGCTGGTCTTTCTGGTTTGGCCAGTCCTACCTTCAACTGTCAGCTGTGACAAGCCCTACTCTGCAATCTCCTGTGGCTATGCCCTGCTTTAAACAAAGACACTCCTTTCAGGAAAAACACAAATTCTATCTCAGAAGCCAAGGGCAAAGGTCAGATCCTTTTTTGAGCAAGGCCAAATTCTTTACTATGCCATCCCATGTTCTCTGATGTTACCATGTCCTACCTAGTTTAGGGTTTAACTTAGTGTTCATGCATGCCATTAGCTCTTCTTTCTTCAAACTTGCTATCCTACACTTACAGTCTTCATTCTTTTTTTTTTTTTTTCTATTTTTTAGAAATTACCCAAACGGGAGCAGTGACTTCAGTGTTTACTGCGCTTGCCGGGCATGATGAGGACCCGGGTTCAAATCCCAGCACAACATACACAACTAAGTGTCAGCGCTACAAAAATAAATGAAAAACTACATAAAAATTGATTCTTTCTCTCTCATTTTCCTTCTCTGTTAAAAAAAAAAAAAAGCATCCAAATAACCTCTTTTCTTTCCCATGGCTCCCATTTTATAACACACTGCAGTTATTTCATCGCCTACATAAAATTGGAATTGCAGATTATAAGAAGCGCTCACAATTTAACTTAAAATGCTGCCCCTGCCTTTACCTGTGTTTAGAGTCCTCTTGCACGTCCAGGTACACATCTCTGTTGCAGAGCTTTCCCTTCAATATTATTCCAGTGTCCTTGGAGCCTCCTTTTTCATCCCTTTTCCTTTATCACCCCTTAGACCATCTCCTGCATCAAGGCTCAAGGTCTGTCTCATTTCCTATTTTATTTTTTGAAAAAAAAATGCAGGCTTATTTTCATACATAAAAAAACTTCAGCTAAATTCCCACAAAACCATTAAACAACAATTTCATTAACAGAAAAGAACCAAGTGAGATGTGTGTTATAATATAAATCTTAAAGTTGACATCTCTAATTACATTGACATACTATAGATTTTCTGGTAAAGTATTTTAATTTACAATGTTTTGGTATTCAAAATGGACATACTATACTTTTTTGCTTAATAATCTAAAATACTACCTAATTATATCAAGATGAGATAAAAGTACTAAATATAATCATTTTCTTTAAGATGATTTTCTTTAAGATGTTCAACATTAATTGGGAACCAATAGAAATATATATATATATTTTTTTTTTTTTAAATTAGAGAATTTCTGTCTACATACATGATTTTGTTAAAAACAAAAATTAGCTTAGAGAAAAAATATAAAGGAAATTAACACATACTTTACAAATACATATATTATAATCACATACATATATTTATAATGTAAAATATCCACCGTGAAATTTTTTGTAACTGTCTCAATGACAGCAAATTTCTAATATTTTTTCTTATTTTTTAACAGTTCAGTTTAGTTGTACACAATAGTGGGATTTGTTGTTACATTTTTGGTTTCCCCAATACTTCCCTTTTCTCCTCTCCTTGTCCTTCCCCCAGTCCCTTTCCTTTACTGATATTCCTTTGATTTTCATGATATCCCCCATCTTTCTTTTCTCTTTTCCTCTCTAGCTTCCACATATGAGAGAAACATTACCCTTGAACTTCTGAGTCTATTTCTCTTAACATAATGGTCTCTAGTTCCACCATTTTCCTGCAAATGACATAATTGTTCTTTAGGGCTGAATAAAACTCCATTGTGTGTATATACCACATTTTCTTTACCCAGTCATCAGTTGATGGAAACCTAGGTTGGTTTCATAGTTTCGCTATTGTGAATCAAGCTGCTATAAACATGGATATGCATGTATCAGTATACTATGCTGACTTTGATTCTTTGGGATAAATATTGAGGAGCGGGAGAGCTTGGTAACATGGTGATTCCATGCCTAGTCTTTTGAGGAACCTCCACACTGATTTTCATAGTGATTTGCAAACTGATATACTCTAACTGAAGTTTCATAACTCCTAAACATCTCTTTTTCATATGCTACAATTTCTTTTTTTTTATTTTTGAACAACCTTACAAGATTTTAACAAAATAATATAAAATGTGTATATATTCTGAATATTGCAATTATCCCCAGGAGTGCCACCCCCAATTACCCTCCCTTATCCCTCCCTTCCCCTTCCCACTATAACTCTAAAAAAAGTATTACATTGTAAAGCATTACATCTTATCTGGATTTAACTCATGCTACTAGACCAACTTTCTCATTGTCCAGGGTCTACTCCCCACCTCCACAGATGAGTGGAGACAATCGACCCTTAGATCTCTGGGTTAAGCTGATTTTACTCATCATGATCTCTTCCATAGCCATCCATTTACCTTCGAAGGCTGCAAGGTCATTGTTTCTAATTGCTGTGTAATATTCCATGGTATAAATGTACCACAGTTTTTGGATGCATTCTTCTAGTGAGGGACATCGGGGTTGTTTCCATAGCCTAGCAATGGTAAATTGTGCTGCTATGAACATAGATATTGCTGTGTCACTGTAATGTGCTGATTCTAAGTCCCCTGGAAAGATACCCAGGAGTGGAATAGCAGGGTCATATGGTGGACTCATCCCTAATTTTTTAAGGATTCTCCATACTGCTTTCCAGAGGGGCTGTACCAGTCTGCAGCTCCACCAATAGTGTGTTAGTATATATGCTACAATTTCTATTGTTAACTGTTCTCCTTCTTTATTATTCGATACTTACTTCAACAAAAATATTTCTGTTTTTGAATTGAATCATTTTTACAAAATCCAATTACAAATATAGAACATAAAATTGTTCTGCTACACTAAAAATTGTCCATCTTTAAATGTTCTGATAAACATAGATGTCACAAGTTCTCTACTAGTTTTCCTGCCTTTTTAAATGAGAGAGTTTGTTTCTGAGTCAGGAATTTATTTTGTGAAGTTTTTATATTGCAGATTGGAGAAGAGCTATGGACTTTGGTTTCCTAGGACTGATGACCTCAGAGTCTTTGCTCTTTGGTGTCATTCCAGGGAAAGTCAGTGCACCCCCTACTTCCCCACCCCACCCAACCTCACAGTATTCCATATCATGAGTCTGAGTCTGAAAAGACAACATACAATAAAGATACGACTCTACAGGTAAAGTTCTATCTATCCTTATCTAGATAGCATCTAATTCTAATGGGCTCCAGTTTCAACCTTCCTGTGCCACCCTCCTGCTGCCAAGTCCAGTTCAGCCACTCTTCAAAATACCTGCAGTCCCACTCTCACATACTGCTTTAGAGAGACCCATCTTCCAGGGCACCCAGAGGATGCAATGAAATCATATCTTGTGGAACATAGGGCACTGGTAGAATTTTTTCCTACATAGAAGGAAAACATAACTTATTTTTAGGCCCTATCATTGGCTGAGTAAATGAGGAACAGACTCAGGTAACTTTTGAGAAAAAGAAGTGGGGGTAGGTCCTCACATAAGGTCAGCTTCTCAGAAATAATGAGAGGCTGACCATGTTTGGTGTATGACCACACTTGAATTTAGTCAATGTTGCAGAAAATATTGTTAATCAGAAAGCCTGCTTCTACACAGACATGTACAAAAGAGCTCTTTCATGCCTTGACAACAAAGATCTAATGGGAACTTTGAGGTTATATTATGCCATTAATCACCAAAATTTACATCATAGTTCTCCATCGCCATCTTCTCCCCTCTTTCTCTTCCCCTCATTGTTTGCATACATATTAGCCTCCCTCTCTATTTTATCAGTACTTTGAGGATGGAAACAGTTTGATTTATTTATACATCATCTCTTTTTCAACAAGTACTTAAACGATGTATTTACATTGAGTTACTCCTTTATGCCTTCTTCCCATTGCCTCATGCTCCTGTAATACTGGAGGTATTTTTTAGGTAATGTTGATCAAATGATTAATGAAGTCTTGTAGCTAAATGCCATACTATCTGAGAGACTCACTCTAACTCTGAAAAAAACTGCAGAGACAAAAGTTTTGTACTACTGTTTTATATCAAGTATTTACATTTAGTAGGTATCTGGTCTAAAAATAGTTGGTTAAAGAAAAATGGAGAGTTAAGAACAAATAATAATTAAAAATAGTATTGGAAGAGAATTTTGGACAAAGTTGATATGCAAAAGGTCTCATTTGATTATGAAGGTCAGGAAAAACATAATGAAAGGAAATGGGTATGAACTGGCTTCAAGGAGTGGTAATTGTATTTCAGTTACATATAACAAAAAGACATCTAGTCAGCATGTACAATACAAAAACAAAGGAAAGAAAACTGCAGGATATTTTGAAGCAGCAGTGAGTAATTCCTTTGAAAAGCAGAAATGTAATATCAGGATAATAAACAATATTGATGGAGACTGTAGCAAAAGTTGAATTCAAACTAAGAAGTCAATGATACTTATAAGACAAAGTATAACATGGTCAGGTCTGTATTTTAGACTGGATAGGGTAGATACAATAGGAGAAAAAATACCTGGAAGAGTTTTACAATGTATTGATGTTATTTCAGGCAGCCCTGAAATGAAGCATATGTCATCAGATTGAGAAGAGGAAGAAGTAAGTTTAATACTGACATAGGAATCAGAGTTTAGAATAGGTTCAAAACCATTTTCTTGGGTTATTAGTGTGTCAATTTACTCACTCTCCACTTAGACATGTTTTATATCTTGTTTTGTTTTTGAGCTTCTATTTTTATGTATTGAAGATATAAGAAAAACAAATGCTAGCCCACAAACCTAATATCCTAATAAACCCTATTATTTCCTGTTTTAGTCAGCTTTTTCACTTCTGTGATGAACAGAATTGACAAGAACAATTTTAGGGGGAAAGATTTATTTTATGGCTCACAATCTCATAGGTCTCAGTTCACAGGAGGCTGTCTCCATACTCACGGCTCAAGATGAGGCTGTACATCATGGGAGTGTGGCAGAGGGAGCAGAGAGCTCAAGGCATCATATTGAGAAGCAGAGCTGAGAGAGCAGAAACTCCATACCAGATACAGAATACACCCAAAGGTGTGCCCCCCAGGCACACCCCCAATAACCCACCTCCTCGCGTCATACTCTACCAGCCCACAGTTGCCAGTTAATCCCTGTGAGAGAATCAACCCAATGATCGGATCAAAGTTCTTACAACCCAAACATTTCACTTCAGCCTTCACATTGTCACATACAAGCTTTTCAGAGATACTTCACATTCAAACCATAACATTTCCACCTAGAGAATGCCATGGTTTGGATATAGTTTTAATATATTCCCCAAGGGTTCATGTGTTAGGAACTTTATCTTCAGTTTAAAAGGTTGAGAGGTGGTGGGATCTTTAAGAGGCAGGGCCTGGCCCCTTTCCATGATCTGACTTCCTGCCTCATTATATAGCCTTTTCTTTGTGGCATGTACTTCCACCACGATGCCACCTGCTAAGATGTGATGCAGCCAGGGGTGTTCTCAATAGAACTAGCATTACGCTGCTTAGGCTTTCAGCTTTCAAAACTCTGAGCTAAGTTAATACCCATTTTCCTTATAATTATTCAATCCCAGGTAGTCTGTTGTAGTAATAGAAAACATATTAATACAGAGAATAAATTCAGTAGCCACCACTTATCCAGTTTCCCTTTCGGTGGTTTAAGTTACCCAGGGTACAAAAATATTAAATGAAAAATTCCTGAAATATCATTCTGAGTAGAAGGATAAAATCTCACACTCTTCTGCTCCAACTCATCCAGGACATGAATCATCCTTTATCCAGAATATCCATGCTATATACACTATCCTCCCATTAGGTTATCAGTAGTCACTCTAGGTTATTTGGTGGGCTGTGTCAGTATTTCAATGCTTATATTCAAGTAACCCTTACAAAATAGCCTGGTAACATTACAATGTCTACATCATTCACTTCATTTCATCTCATCATATCATCATTGTATCATCCCATATCATCACAAGAAAGAGAATGAGTACAGAATAATAAGATATTAGAGAGTGAAAGATCATCTTTACATAATTTTATTTCAGTATATTGTTATAATTATTCATTTTTATTATCAATAAAGCAATTATTGATAATAATAAAATATTTATTAATAAAATACTTATTGATAAAATATTTATTGATATTATTTTATTCAGGTTTCTTACTGTACTTAATTCATTAAAAATTATCATAAATATGTATGTATAGAAAAACAGTGTATATATAGGGTTTGCTGCTCTTCACAGTTTCCGGCATTCACTAAGGGTCTCAGAAATTATAGCTAGTGAATAAGTGGCACTACTATAGTACAAACAGAAAACTAAAGATGAAAGTCAAGAGTCATACAACCCCCATTCTCAAACTCCAAACTTAATTTTTTGTTATTATTGATGGAATGAGGCAAAATAGCACACTAGAAAGAAATGTATTCATTGGTATTGCTAAGAAAAAAAAAAGAAAAATAAAAAGCTGGCCTGGCTAAAATAAGTAATTACTATGGGCAAGAGATACTGAAGCAGAAAGTGGGCAAGAGAAAATGTTACATACTAGAAGTGCAGGAAGACTGGAATAAGCGGAGAAGAGCCTGGGGTGACAGCTGAGAGGGGAGAAATTTCTGTTAGGTGACATGGCTTATTGGAGAGCACTGAGGGTATCACAGGATTGGCTGCAAATGAGAGAAGTCATAAGAGGGGACATTACTATGATGTGAAGAGGGCAATATCTGCATATTTGAGAATGTATGCTCACAATAGCTGAGATTAGAAGGAGCTTCACTTATATGGAACAATGTCTTAAAGAGTTAAGAAAGCAGGCTTCCTAGGAATGAAGGTAGTAGTCACCAGTTGCAAAATCCAGGATGGGACTAGGGCTTTTACAGCTCAAAATCCCAAAGGACCTTGAACAAGAACAGGGAGCAGCTGTTCACACTAGAAAGAAGTTATAGGACCTCAAAGAGAGTAAATAGAAGAGTAAAATGGATTGAATTGTGCTCCCCCAACATTCATATGTTGAAGTGTTAAACCCTAATATGACTATATTTTGGACCCAGCCATTCAGGAGGTGATTAAGTTTACATGAAGACACAACACTGGGGCTCCCGTAAGACTGGTGTCCTTTTAAGAAGAGGAATAGATACCAGGTGCCTGTGCACAGAGAAACGATTCAATGAGGGAACACCAAGAAGCCTGGCTGTCTGCCAGCCCTGGAGAGCAATCTCAAGAGAAATCAGCCCGGTCATCACTTTGATTTTGGGCTCTAGAATCCTATTCATTAAGCTCCCCAGTCTGTGGTATTTTATTATAGCCTCCCTGGCAGACAAATACATTTTCTAACGTTGGCTAACTCTGGGGTTACTAAATCTGGGCTGAAAGGTATCCTTTCAGCCCTATGCACAGCACACATAATTTTACCATGTGAAGCTGGGAGGGGTGTGTGTGTGTGTGCAGGTGTATGTACAAAAATCTACATCCCCATTTGTGAGGTCATCCATGGGTAACATGCAACAACAGGAAGAAATCACTGTTATCATTCATTCTTACCATCTTGTCCCATGATTGGAGTTTTTTACCCTCTGTAACACAAAGAAAATTGAATGTAACCAGTACATAAGATTCTCAGTTGTACTACCAACATATGCAGCCAAAAATGCATATGTTCATATCTCTAGGTCATTACATCCCAGTGCACACAAGGGCCTATCACAGTAGAGGGTCTATCAGGAAAAGAAAAAGAAAAAAGAACTGGAGTGCAAAGGGGCCACACAGGGAAGGGAGAAGAGGAAAGAAAACTAAAGCTAGTCCTACCAAACACAGTCTAGTGATTTTAAAACTGTCCCAAAAAAAGCCTTGAGATTTGAGGTGGTTTGTTTGTTGACTGTCAAGAAGGATGGAACTCTAGTGGCTAGAATATGCTGATGCAGCAATAAAGAGGGTAGAACAATCAAACAGCAGAGTTCCAGGCTCTTCCTCCAGCTAGAATCTCTCCTCACCATTATTTATCATTGTACTTAAGTGTTCTGAGGATTTGTTTTTACCTTGAAAACTTGAGACAACAATCTAAGTTAATATCACTAGAGGTGGGAGAAGCCAAAAGCTCAAAATGGAAAAGGTCACAATCTTGATCATTACATAGATAGGGGTAGGGATAGGACAGGAATCCTTGGCTTCTGGTTCTCAGCCACACCTCTGCCTATGGAAACCGTCCCTTTTTCCAAACAATTGTCACCATGAAAATATCAGACACTGTCCCAGGACCCAGATTTCTCTTCCCCTCATTTAAAATATTTGCTGTCCAATATGTGAGTGTTGTTCTTATGCTTTTCTTTTTCTTGGAATTGAAAAGTTCTGTCTAGGTTTTGATCTACTTTGTGTGCAAGAAACAGAGATCTAGTTTCATTCTTCTATATATGGATATCCAGTTTCTCCAGTACCATTTGTTTAAAAAGCTCTCTTTTCTCCAGCATATATTTTAGGCACTTTTGTCAAGTATCAGATAGATGTAAGTACATGAATTTATCTCTGTGTCTTCTATTCTGTTCCATTGTTCTTCATGTCCTGATACCAATACCATGCTGTTTTTGTTACTGTAGCTCTCTAGTATAGTTTGAGATCAGATATTGTGATACCTCCAGCCTCACTCTTATAATTTAGAATTATTTTGGCTATTCTGAGCCTTTCATTCTTCCAAATGAAATTTCAGATTATTTTTTCTAGTTCTGTGAAGAATGTTATTAGCATTTTGGTGGGGACTGCATTGAACCTGTATATCATTTTTGTTAATATGACCATTTTGAAAATATTAATTCTTCCTATCCAAGAATATGGGAGGTCTAACTTCTAAGGTATTATTCAGTTTTTTCCTTCAAAGTTCTATAGTTTTTGATGTAGAAGTCTTTCACCTCTTTGTTTATATTTATTCTCAAGCATTTTATTTTTAACAAGACCCCCTAAAGCACAAGAAATAAAACCATGAATTAATAAGCTGGATAATATCAAATTGAAACTTCTGCACAGCAAAATAAACAAGAGAGGGAGGCTATAGAATGGGAGAAAATCTTTGCGAGCTACTTCTCTGACAGGTGATTAGAAATGAAAATATACAAATAACTAAAAAAAACTTAACACAATAAAAAGAAATAACCAGAGGTGGAGTGGTGGCTCAATTGGTTATGGCGCTTGCCTGGCATGCATGAGGACATGGGTTCAAACCCCAGCACCACATGCACAATGAAGTGTTGGAGCAATGAAAGCCACATGAAAAACTAGATAAAATTGATTCTCTCTTTCTCTCTCACTGCCCCTCTCTCTCTCAAAATAAATAAATAAATAACCCAACCAATAAATGGGTAAGTGAACTAAACAGACATTTCTCAAAAGAAGAAATGCAAATGGCCAACAAATACATGAGAAAAAATGTTCAACATCTCCAGGAATGAGGGAAAGGCAAATCCAACTACAATGAGATTTCATCTCACCCCCAGTCAGAATGGCATATTTCAAGAATACATATAATAATGAATGCTGGAGAGGATGTGGGGAAAAATGTTCACAGTCATATGTTATTAGTAGTACTTCAAATCAGTACAACCACTCTGGAAAGCTGTATGAAGATTCCTCAAAGACTGAATGAAATCACCATATGATCCAGCTCTCTCACGCCTAGGTATATATCCAAAAGAACTGAAGTCAGCATATTCTAGTGACACCTGCATACTAATTTTTAAAGCAGCACAATTCACAATAACCAAGTTATAGAACCAGCTCAGATGCTCCTCAACAGATGGATGGATAAAGAAAATGTGGTATATACACAATGGAGTTCTACCCAGCCATAGAGAAGAATGAAATTAAGGCATTTGCAGGTAAATGGACGGAACTGGAGAACATTATGCTAAGTGAAATGAGCCAGATTCAGAAAGTCAATGGTCAAAAGTTTTCTCTCATATTTGACATGTACAGAAGGAATTAAAAAGTGTGTGTGTGAGAGAGGGGGTGGGGGGAAATCCTATGAAAATAAAGTGAGAACATTAGTGTAGAGGAAAAGGATCCAGGAAAAGGGATGGGAAAAGCGAAGAACTGCAGAATGAAATTGACCAAACTATGCTATACATATATGAATATACTACAGTGGAGTCCACTCATATTTATCTATAAAGAACCAATAATAAAACAATAAATAGAAAGAAGACCAGTAGAATAGAGGAGGGGAACAAAAGGAGTGGGGTAAAAGGAAAAGTGGAAGTGTTGGGGTTTGAAATGCAGATATGAATATGCCATACATATATGACATATTACATGCATATATGAATATGTCTAAATGAACACCAATATTATGTATAATTATAATGTACTAATAAAAACACTGAAAAATTTAGTTGTCCTTTATGAATACTCTAGTTCTTCCAGTTTTAATCTTATTATTTAATGGTCAATGTGTCTCCAAATCTACCTTTTAGATCCAGATTTAAAGGCAACACACCAAAATGATTAAAAACTTCTGGCCCTTTAGTTTAAACTAGCTTCTTCTCTAAGTCCCAATTGCCTCAGCTTAATAACAAAGAGAATTACTATACCTATCTGATAAGACTGTTTTGTCTTAAATGAGATAATGCACATAGTAGGTGCAGCATAGTTCTAGCACATAGTAAGTGCTCAATATGATTGTTTTTCTTAGATTCCATCTCTACAGCCACAATTCCATCCTGGATTACTGCCTACCTATGATGCTAGGTTCCCTCTCTCTCTCTAGCTAATTAACTCAAGAACTCTATATTCAGGCCCTGCTCTAATTTAACCCCCTCATGCTTCTCTAACCATTGAACATGTCATCCTGCTCTCTACTGTGACATCCCATTCTATTGTGAAAGAAATTCCCAGTGTTCTCAAATTCTTGTCTTCATTTTCATGTTTTCCTAAATTTTTCAGGATGAATCCCATCTTACAAGGCTCAAGTTTTTGCCACCATTCCCTAAAGGAATATAAGAACAGATAAACAAACTACCCTTGGCATGAAATGGACTACTTTTTATCATCACAGGCTCCATTTCTCATCCCCAAAAGGCCTTCCATCATTTTTGGCTTGGTATCCAGCTTTAAATTTTCCTCTCCCTATAAATACCTGCCAAATTCCAAAGCATGCCTACATCTAATCCTCTGACCTCACATTTTCTCACCCGTTTAAGTTCAAAGAACTTCATCTCCATCCATCTTTCATCTGCCTTATCTCTGGATACACCTTGAGGATCACTGACTCAGCCCTACCCCTAAGAAATTAAATCTGACATTTTGCCCTCTAGCCATAGCCTCTGTAAACCTTCATGTTCTCCATGCCTATTAGGTCCACATTTTGCCTAAATCTTAACCTCTAACCACATAAATGGTTATACTTTGCATCATCCATCAGAACTTTCTGGAATACTTGACTTTCTTCCAAGGCTTGCCACCTTCTAGCATAGACTTCATGGTCCCCTCCAATTTCTGATGCACTCACCTCCCCATCCATTAAGTCAGTTTTTCAATTTTCATTCAGTGTCATAATGAACTTTGGGAAAATACATAGCATGGTACTAATAGTGCTAAATTTGTCTAGTGGCCCTCAATTTTATATCCATTGTTGACTGTCTGACATGTTTCCATCAATGTCTGTCCAAGCCTTCCCCATCCTTCTCAAGTAATCAGACCCTCTCAATTCTTCCATTGCAAATAAGCAACCCCAGACCTCAGTGACCCAAGTTGGCGCAACAACAGGTCCCACTCAACTCTCTTCTCTTTCAAAATACCAATCTTCATGTTCACCTACTCATCTCTGTCTCCTGTGTCAGTGGGAATAGTCCTTCATCTGTGTTCTTAATACTGTTTCCTACCCCACACTAGGCCTCAGCTAGCCAACCTCCTTTATGTATCTTAGATTTCTTTTTTCCCTTCGACTTTAAGACATGCTCAGTCTACCCAAGACCTTGTTCAAGTCTCCACTTCTTCCTTTCCTCTTCTTTTTGAAAACCAATCATTCAAAAAAATAATTTATGATCCTATACTCCTGATCACCCCTCAGTCCCATTCCTACTTTTCTCTACTAATATATTTTCAAAGGACATAAATACATCTCATCTTAAAACATAATGACTTTTCTCAGCATTTGTTATCACCATACTTTCATAGCAAACTATAAAACTGACAATTACCTTTCATTATTATAATCTTCAATTCACTTCTTTTCCATGACTGAACTCTGCATAGTCTACATTAATTGGTATCATGGTCTTGAAAAGATTACTTAAATCCTCTGAGCCTTAACTTACTCACTGGTAAAATTAGGGTAATAAAAATTCCTTCTTCAAAGAGTTCCTATTCTATGCCATCAGTTACCTATATGCAGATGTAATTGTAAGCGTGGCACTTTGACATGCATGTTCACCACACATTCATACCCCTAAGAGATTTAACATATATGGACATACACTGGATAGCAATGTTTTAGTCAATAACATACCCCATGTAGGACTGGTTCCATAATATTACAATGGAGTTGAAAAAGTCCCTTCACCTACTGGCATTATGGCTATGATGATGTTGGAGTGAAAAGCATTAGGCATGTCTGTGGTGATGCTGGCATAAACAGCTCTACTACGCTGCCACTCTTATAAAATAGAGCATATACAATTATATGCAGCACATAGTACTCAAAAACAATAATAAGTGACTATGTTACTGGTTCATGTATTCACTATATTATACACTTTTAATCATTATTTTAACATGCAATCCTACTTATATAAGAAAGTTTACTGTAAAATAATATGCTGGGTTATGCCTGAGCATCCTCACGGATCTCGTGCTTACCGCAGTTCTTAATTGCATTATTTTCTCTTATGCTTGATTGATCTCATGTTGTTTTGTTCAGATGGCCCTTTGGAGCAATAGGCTACATTACACACTAAATATACTATAAATAGCCTAAGTGTGTAGTAGGCTGTGCCATCTAGGTTTGTGTAATTACATTCCATGATGTTTACACATCAACAAAAATTGCCCAGTGACCCCAGTTTCAGGACACATTATCCCATCGTTAAATAATGCATGACTCTGCATGTGTATGTGTATATATAAAATTTTACGTAACATTCAAAAGGACCCTGGGTGGTCCTTTGTTTTAGAGATAAGGAAATTATAGTATCTTCAGGTTAACCTACATATTCAAAGGCACACAGTCACATTTTTTAGAGGAAGATTGTGAGTGAGGTCCACTGGATTTAAAGCCTTTGTTCTTAACCACAAGATTGTATTGCTTCCCAAAACACAAGAGTCCAAACTTTAGGGGATTATACATGACACTTATTATTTGTATAAAATGTTTTGTAGGTTCTGTGTTTCAGAATACACAAAAATAAACCTTCAAAGCAATGAACTAATAGAACAGTCTATTGCCTTCTCCAGGTTTTTGTACATATGTCCCTGAGTTCAACAGACAAACACACAATTGGGCAATTTTGCCTGGTGAATGCAACCATTTCATACCATTGACTCCTGGCTCCTCACTGATAATATTAGTAATCACAATACCATACTCAAATGCACGGTGCTCTAGGACAGACATTCACATAATGGTAATTATATAAATGTGTTATACCAACAACAGACCTGACTGGACAGGAGATGAAACTCCCGCTTTGGGGTAGTGGCTGTGCCATTTGCCAGCTACTTCCAGGTCTCCCCCTCTGGCCTTCACAGGGCAAGGTAAGATGGATAGTATTCCCTCTGTAACTTGTATGGTTAGAAAAGGCCAGTGACAGTAGTGTCACTTCTAAGCTGGAATGTTCATCTCGTTGCTGAGAAGGGAAATTCTCAGGAATACATCTTCACTTTACCTTCAAGCAATATTCTAAGTAGTGATTTCTCTTCTGCTTGGCAGTCAGAGGGAAGGCAACACAGCACCATCAGCACACCACCATACTTGTGAAATGCTCTTGTATTGTTTTAAGTCATGAAATCTCAGGGCTGTGTTACCAAAATTCAACCAAGCCTTCCTGATTGATACAGTCGCACAACTTATAATTGACTTTTCTAAGACCATACTGCTAGAGTATGTCAAAAGTTATATGCTGAGGGAGCTGGAGCAGTGGCTCAGTGGTTACAGTGCTTGCCTGGCATGCGTGAGGACGTGGGTTCAAACCCTAACACCACATACACAATGAAAAATCACAGCAACAAAGACTATATGAAAGACTGAATAAAATTGATTCTCTCTGTCTCTCTCTCTCTCTTAAAAAAAAAAAAGTAATATGTTGGGCTTTAGAGGTGGCTCAGTGGTAGAGTACTTGCCTACTTGCCTGGCATGTGCAAGGACCCGGGTTTGATCCCCAGCATAACACATACAACTAAGTGGAAGAAAAACAAAAACCAGATGAAAAAATAAAATTAAGTCTTTCTTTCCCTTTCTCTCTCTCTCTTTTTTTAAAAAAAGCAATATGATAATGCCCCTCTTCAAGCCTCATAAATGCTAAAGACCCTGTTCTTTCACCAGGCCCCAGCTTGCTTTTTATACATTCAATGCTTCAGAAAATTAAAAAATATACCTTTTCCCAGGAACCAAACTACAAACATAGGTACAACCTAGCCAGCCTGGGCTTAATATCTTGCATTAGTAAAATAAAGTAAGCTTAAAATTTTCACTTATTTCCAAATTAAGCCAAGCAGCCCATACTTAATCACGTCTATGTGAAGTTTAGAATTCTAAGTAAGTGCCCACCTATAGTACAAGCAGAAAAATACCTTTCACCTTAAATAACCAACTTATTGGTTAAATAGGAAGTAGCAATTAAGTGACAAGGACTACAACACCACCCGGGTGTGACATACTTTGAGATCCTTTCAGGGACAGCACTGAGTCTGGGTGACCTCATAGGGAAGGTGGAAAAGCCAAGGCTGGCCATATAAACACGATCCCTTTCGAAGAGCATGGCATATTCTCCTGGTGTGACAGTCTCCCAGAAGCCTCTGTGTCACAGCCATCGACACCATGAAGATCATTGGGAGTCTCCTGCTCTGCACAGTGATCTACTTCTGCAATTGCTCAGGTGAGTTAAGGGTAAACAGTGCCCCATACAAGCATTACCTGCTTTCCCAAGTAATCACTCTTGGGATGTATCTTGAGAGAAATATCTGGTTGGATGGATTTCAAGTGTGCTGGTTTGTAAGAAAAAAAGTTCTGGCCTAAGGGAGACTCTCACGTTTCTACTGGAGCTTGAGGGAGTTGGTTCTAATGTTTACCCTTTCAAGGATTATTATTTACACTCATGGATTTAAAAAAAAACTAATTTTTCCACAAATCTTCCCTTTTATAAGAACACTGGAAGGTGTCTGAGTTGTTAGATACTATTATCAATGCAAAGATGCAGGAAAACTTAGGTGTCTTCCCACAGCAATACAAGGGCACCAAAATAAAACATATCTCCATAGATTAGCAATAAACACTTAGACTTTTATAAGGTGAAGAAGTGCCTTTTATATTCCTTTATATCTATTGGGAGGGAGAAGGAGAGGATAGCAAAGCTGGAGCCTTAGACTCTTATAAATGGCACTGCAATATTTCTTATTGTTAGTATTTAAATCACTATCCAAAACAGTATAAGCTCCACAAAATATCCCTTCATCAATGAAGGAAGGAAATTTAGATAATTCTCTTGCCTGAATCAAGGGCTTAACCACTAACCCCACTGGCCATTCTTCAACTTCCTCAGCAAAGAGCTGGGACTTTACATAGAGATGAGGAGTGTGCTGAGTGCATTGCCAGAGGAAAAACAAAACTTTAGAGGATGAAACTTAACACTAATTAATAAGATATCAAAGCTTTGCTCTATTTTTAACATTTCCATCTGTATCTGTCTTTCAGAAGTTGCCAGTCAGCCTTTGGCAACAGTGAGTATGTTGAATAATACTTCAATTTCTATTTCTATCAGTCAACACTTATGAAACATAGATGCATGAGTAATTCAGCATGTTTTGGTGGGAATAAATGGGGAGGCAATCACAGATAAAGACATGCTGTTCTCAGAAGGTAGTTGAAGAGATATGTACAACTATATCTGAAAATTTTTACTAACTACAGAATTAAAGAGAGTTGACTTCCCGTTGAGACACTTGTAACATTTTCATGAAAGAAAAAATAAATGAGGGGCTGAGCAGAGGTTATCTTGATTGATTGCCCAGGTTCTGGATTTAAATCCCAATTCTACCACTTATCAGCACTGACATTATACAAATTATATCTCAGAAAAGTTTTCTTTTCCCCATCCAGAAATAGATGGAATAGCAGAATTCACCCCATTCAATTGTTCTAAATGTTAAACAAAGAAAATTCATGTGAGATTTACGTGCTTGCACAGAAATTGTTAACTAGGTGTAGTACTAAATATAGAAATTGTGCTGGTAGTCTAGTATTTGTCACAATGGTGATATTATTACTTATAAAAGTAACCTTAGGGGGCTGGAGCGGTGGCTCAGCGGTTTCGGTGCTTGCCTGGCAAACGCGAGGACCTGGGTTCAAACCCCAGCACCACATACACAACTGAGTGTTGGAGCAGCTAAGGCCGTGTGAAAAACTCAATAAAGTTGTTTCTCTCTTTCTCTGTCTCTCTCACTGTCCCTCTCTCTTTAAAAACAAAAAAAAGTAACCTTAGCAATACCAGAATATCTGAGCTAAGATTTTTAATACTTATAGCCAGTGTCACATGGTTTGAGGTCTGGGTAAAAAAAAGAATATTCTGTTATGTCTAACCAGGTCGACTGCAGCATTTATAAGAAGTACCCAGTGGTGGCCATCCCCTGCCCCATCACATACCTGCCAGTCTGTGGTTCTGATTACATCACATATGGGAATGAATGTCACTTGTGTACAGAAACCTTGTAAGTACCACATTAGAAGAAAAATCTGGGGCCAGGGTTCTAATCTATAAATCCAACCTCTTTCCAGAAGCCTTCCTAGCTCTCTATAACATATACTAACCCCACCCAGACAAGCTGGTAGGGACAGAAAAGTGACTATTGCACAGTCATATCTGGGTTGGGTCTTCTATTCTGCCAGCAAGGACTGCTTCCCTCCCATCACAGAACCTCCAATTCCTGTCTGTCAACTGTAGGGATAGAAAAAGACCATGAGTTCTCAAACTGCTATCCCTCAAACCCAAAGGTTCTACAGAGGCAACTTTGTTGTCAACACAAGGTTAAAGGGACCATGTAGGGTGGTCTCCAACCCCAAGTTCAGTTTTTGACTCTTTTAAGTAGTAGAGTTCCATGCAATTTCTTGTTTGAAGACAGGGTCCAGAACTCTACACCAAAAAGTAATAGAAAAATCATTTTTCTACATGACTTCCAAGACATTTCAACCTTAATGCAGCTTATACTACTGTGGCTCAGAGTTCTTTTAATATTGCTTTCCTAGAGTCTCTAAGTAGCCAAAACCTTAAGGAGGAGTAGGGAAACAAAGACTTTATTTTCTCTCTAAAATATGGGATGCAAGCTGTCAGTACTTAGACCAGAATCCCAAGAACACGTTTTATTTAGGTATTTTGTTTGGCAAGCATAGTGTTTTTGAAGAAATGTAATGAGGCAGGTGTCACTTTTTGGGTGCAAGACACACAAATGAGTACTTCAAGTCTCACACTAAATCCACTTGGTATCATTATTAACTCTATTTTAAGCCACTTAGTAAGTTAGAATATCAAGTTTCGATTAAGCCCAGAAGAACATGTCTACAGATTTATTTCTATTCAGGAAGTTTTATTTCACAAAAAGGAAAGATTCTCTAACATAAACACATGGGGCCCTTGGTCAGAAAATGAGTTACATTCAAGGGATACTGAAGAGACAGGGTAGAAGTCCTCATTAATGCAGGGTCCAGCTTCTCTAAAGGTCTTGCTGACCAGGAAAAGCTGAGGGATGGGCCCCTCAATTTTCTTGACAGAGTCCTCTTCTTTGCTGTTTCAAGACACTGGTGATCATGGGGCTGAAGCAGTGGCTTGGTACTCATGGCATTTACCTGGCATGAACAAGGACATTGGTTCATACCCCAGCACCACATACAAAACTGTCAGAGCAATGAAAGCCACATGAAAAACTAAATAAAATTGATTCCTTCTCTCTTTCTCTCTCTCTCTCTCCCCCTCTCTCTCTCTTTAAAAAAAAAAGACACTGGTGATCAGCCCAAGGCAAGGACATGACTTTTGTTTTCTCATTTGTAAACTGAGGTTTTATCTTATAATCTCTATGGTTGTTTTCAGCTCTTCTACAGGACGTTACATAAGATTTCCTGTGTATTAATGAATCTTGTTAACCATGTCATCCCATAGGAAAAGTAATGGAAAAGTCCAGTTTCTTCATGAAGGAAAATGCTGACTTCACAAAAGATGTGGACAGAGAGCAGTAATAGCCTCTTGGTCTTCAGGGACCCTGGGCTCTTATTGACTTCCTTCCTCTTATGCTGATGTTCTGGGTGGAGTGAAGCCAGATTCAGAGCCACCTTTACTGAATGAAGAAAGCTATGCTCTTCTTTATGAACCTTGCCTCATAGACAGACTAGCTTCTTCCTATGCCTCAATGAAAACACAGACCTAGAAAGTTTATCTTGACTGTTGTTTGTATATACTTCTTATATCAGATTTATTATAAAAATAAAATTGAGAAACATACAATTCTTGTTATTAACTTTTGTAAAAAAAAATTCCAGATAGCTTCTAAGAAATATGACGCATTCATGCATATTCACACAATACGCACACCAGAAACACAAATGCCAGTGAACACCTTACCCTCTCCTGGACTCTCTATTGAGAACTAGACTATGGAATATATTGGTTCTTTATATTAGCCTCTTTTCCATTGTTCCTTTAAAAGGGAATATCTTTCATTCTAAGTCATTCCTAGAAGGAAGGTTTTCCTGCTCATTTTTTTCTGGAAGTTAACCATGACTTCTCATGGTCCAGCTCTACTAGAACACAGGTGGAAAAGTTACTCTACATTAAGAAGCATATGCACTGCAGCTGAGGTGTAACTGCTGGGCTGCAGTACTCCTATAGAGTAGAAAACACGCTCAGGAGGCAATCAACCATCACAGCCAGTGAGACTATCACACAAAGAAGTTTACCCATTTGTCCAATTAACAGACTTTCACATATTTGAATATTAATACTTGACCTTCATTAAAATTTATCTTCTCCAGGATAAAATTCTCTAGTTAATTCAATCATTCATCAGCCAGTCATATATTTCTTATATTTCTATCATGGATCATCTTGCCTGGATCTATTATGATTAGGAGTTGTCCATTTTAAGGTTTGTTGATATGTTATCCAAAAATTGACAATCCAACTTTTGTCTGATGAATGCAGAGAAATCAAAACTATTGTTTCCCTACTAATTCTTTCCTTCTATTAATTCAGCCTAATGCACCAATTAATTATAACATAAACACTATTAAACTGAAAACTAATGTGTAACCAAGTGTTCGGCTTGCCAAATAAGAATAATGAGAAATTTGAGGGGAGAACCAGGATGGCGATCTGAAGAGAGAAGGCTTCCCAGTGGCTCTGAGACTGGACGCGAAATCCCCAGCTCCTCTCCACTATGTTAAGGTGCATTTGGAGGATTAGCATCTTGAAACCCCAGTCCTAATTTGCTCAGTGGTTTTGAGGAGCAGTGACTTGGGAGAAATGAGTGAATTTTTTTTTTCTCCCATCTCTGCTGGGACAACGAGTGGCCACTCGCCCTTGCTTACATTCCGCCCAGGACTAGGGAAGGAGACTAACAGCCGGTAAACACATCTGCATGGAAAAGCCGCTGTGCTTTAAAGAAAGCATTTTTGCAAAGTCACATTCTATGCTTATTCTCCATCTGGCGGTGAGATCAGTGTCTGGAAGCTGCCTACAGACAAGCACAGAGAAGCAGGTTGCACTGCAGAAGCAGCTGCAACAGCTGCCAGAGCGTAGGAGCCAACCATCCATTTTTAAAGCCCTTGAAGGATTCCATACTCCCCAACCGGGGCCAGGCCTCCTTAGGTCTGCAAAGCAGGCTCTTAAAACTGCATCTGGAGCCGGCCATAGACCACAGGCTGAATCAGGAAGAGAACGATTGGGTCAGGCCCTGAATCCTCTTCACGTAAGGGGTTTGGGTTAGCGGAGTAAGGGGTTTGGGTTAGCGGAGTAAGGGGGAACATTGCTCAGCACTAGCCACTCCCACCCCAGCCAGAAGGACCTTTCCTGTTAAGCCCGCAGAACTTCTTGCCCCAGCTCTAATATCACTGGGGTCAGTTTCAGCAACCACCAGCAGATGGAGCATTGGAAACATAAAACTTCTGACTTTCAGATCCCCTGAAAGTCCCAACTGAGTGACACTGCCTTTCACACCCAGACAGACAGTGAAGAACTCCTCCCAAAAGGATCAGAGACACTCTTACTGACTATACTTCCAAGTTTTTACTATTAAGAATTTTTTTTTGGTTGCTTGCATGTTCTAGATGTGTACTAATGCGATAACTGGAAAAGTTTACTGGTTCTTTGATATATAAAAACAATAGCTGTTTTTGTTTCCCTGACCTTTTAATTTCTGGGGACGGTTATTCCCCCACTCTTCTTTTTTTTTTTTTTCTTTCTTTTTTCTTTCTTCTTTTAGGAAAATAATAATAATAATATTTCTTCCTGTTTTGATAGCCTGTTTTTAGGTTTCTTTCTCTTTTTCTTTTTCCCTATTTATTGTCTCTCTTATTCCCTCTTATCTATCCTGTATATCCTTGTCCTCATTCTTGAGAAGAAGGATCTGGTCAGTGCATACAGTTTTTGAAATATATTATGCCTGACAAGCATGATTCATCAGGGATAATTTCTTCCCTTAAATGATCACCCAAATCTTAGTAAATCTTTCACCCTTCCTATATTAGGCCATAGCTATCCTACCTTCCCTTTGGATCTGTATTTTCTTTTCTTCTTTCTTCTTTTTTCCTATATTTTAATTTCAGTAATTTTTTAAATATTCTTTTCAAATTTTTTCCTTTTAGCAATTTCATTTTCTTTCTACAGCAAAGTCTTTACCTCCTCCACTTTCTCACTGTCCATATTGGTTTATATAATCTCCTCTCTAAATTTCACCTGCATTATGCTCCCTCTCTCTGACTCCCAATTAGTTAACTCTCTTTAACCCCCCATTATAAAGGCTGTGTAACGATTACTGCTGTGATTGTTAATCTGAACATCATTTATTTATTCTTGTAGTCTGACATATGTGATAGTTAAATACTAGTGTCGCCAAAAATATTGATTATCACTAACACTAGTGACATAGGCTGAATTCAAAAATCTATTGTACTCGGTTCTAAATAACTAATTTACTACTGTTTATTGTAAGCTTTGGTTGTACATCTTGTCGATTTGCCACTAGTGCATGAGGTGTGCGAAATCTGTAAGGGTAACAAACAGTTCAGAGTAAAGGGGGTAGACTTTTGGAATCAACTTTCCTGACAAACCCCATTTCACGTAAGGGACTGGACAGATTTCCCAATCCAAAAGCTTAGTCCTTAAGGCAGGAGACAGGAAAAAGAACCACTGAGTCTTGTATTGCTTCCACAAAGGGTTCACCAGTCAAATAAGAGAGAATCTCTTCAGACATGAGAAATCAAACTTGAAGAGGTTCACATCAATCCCAAAACTCCCCTAGGAAGGGGGCTATGGCCAGGGACCAGAATGAAAATCTAGAACTATATATCAATGACCTGATAACAAAAACGAACAACGAATTAAACGAAGAGATAATGAAGGGAATAAATGAGAAAACTCGAGTTGAGAAACTCTATCATTAAAGAAATTGATTCCCTCAAAAAGGAAATTTCAGATCTAAAATCTGCAGTCAATAACATGAGAGGGACCACACAAGAATTTAATAATAGACTAACTTCAGTAGAAAATAGGACCTCTGCTATTGAAGAAAGAACTTCTAACAATGAAGACAGGTTGATCAAGCTAGAGCTCACTGACATCAAAAAAGAAAAACAACTAAGAGAGCATGACCAGAATTTAAAAAATGTCTGGGATGAAATGAGAAGAAACAATCTGAGAGTAATTGAGATACAGGAAGAAATTGAGACATGCAGCAATGGTATGAGGAATACTCTCAAAGAAATTGTGAATGCAAATTTTTTTCACATAAAAACAGAATCAGACATGCTCATCCAGGAAGCTTATAGGACACCCAACAGGCCTAATCAAAAGAGAAACTCACCAAGACACATCATATTCAAAATGTACAACAGGGATACCAAGGAAACTATATTAAAAGCAGCAA
Organism: Aplodontia rufa; assembly: GCA_004027875.1. Taxonomy (NCBI): domain Eukaryota; kingdom Metazoa; phylum Chordata; class Mammalia; order Rodentia; family Aplodontiidae; genus Aplodontia; species Aplodontia rufa. The sequence goes on along the minus strand of PVKS010000204.1, from coordinate 14,241 downwards.
GGGAGAAATGACAAATCACATTCAGAGGCAAGCCAATAAGAACTGTCTGTGACTTTTCAACCCAGACTCTGGAGGCAAGAAGGTCTTGGAATGATATCTTTCAACATTGGAATGACCACAACATGCAGCCAAGAATTCTATACCAAGTAAAACTCAGCTTCAAATTTGATGGAGAAATAAAAACTTTCCATGACAATACCAAACTGGCAGCATTCATCAACAGAAAACCTGCCCTACAAAGAATTCTCAAGGAAACACTCCAGACAGAAGAACAAGCAATTGATACCCAAAACCCACAAACTGAAGAAATTCAGTAAAAGTATCACCCAGCAATAACTAACCAAGGCAACCACAGAACATGCTAAATAAGACACAATGACTATGAATCAATTACACACTTCTATTTTAACACTGAATGTGAATGGTCTAAAGACACAGACTTGCAGACTGGATCAAAAAACAAAATCCAACCATATGCTTCTTACAAGACACTCACCTAACAGGCAAAGACATCCACAGATTAAGGGTGAAAGGATGGAAAAAAATCTACCATGCTTACAGCCCAAGAAAACAAGTCGGTGTTGCTATACTTATATCCGACAAAGTAAATTTCAAACATAAATCAATCAGAATAGATAAAGAAGGTCACTACTTAGTACTAAAAGGAACCCTTCAACAGGAAGAAATAACCATAGTTAATATTTACTCTCCAAACAACAGTGCACCTAACTACATGAATAAATTACTTCATGACATCAAATCACTCGTGGATCTAAACACAATAATACTGGGAGACTTCAACACTCCACTGCCACCATTAGACAGATCATCAAAACAAAAAATCAATAAAGAAATCACCAGCCTAAATAACTCTATAAATCAAAAGGAATTAATAGACATATACAGAATTTTCCACCCCAAGGTAGCAGAACACACCTTCTTCTCTGCAGCACATGGATACTTTTCCAAAATAGATCATATTCTGGTTCATAAAGATAAACTCAGCAAATATGAAAAAGTAGACATTATCTCGTGTGTCCTTTCAGACAATGTTATGACCCTAGCGATCAACAGTAATAATCATAAAAGAAAACACACATATTCATGGAGATTGAATAATGCTCTATTAAATGAAGAATGGATCCAAGAAGACATGAGAGAAGTAATCCAAAAATTCTTGGAAGAGAATGAAAATAAAGACACAAAATATCAAAACCTCTGGGACAGCATGAAAGCATTCCTAAGGGGAAAATTTATAGCACTGAGTGCCCACATTAAAAATGGAGATCCCAAACAAATAAGCTTATGCTCCATCTTCAAGCCCTACAAAAGGAAGAACAATCTAATCCCAAAGCCAGCAGAAGACAGGAACTAATCAAGATCAGAGCTGAAATCAATAAAATTGAGAACAAAAAAAAAAATAAAAAGAATTGATGAAACAAAGAGTTGGTACTTTGAAAAAATAAACAAGATAGATAGACCCCCAGCAAATCTAACCAATAGAAGGAAAGATATGAAGCAAATCAATAAAATCTCCAATGAAAAGGGAGTGATCACCAATGACTCCATGGAAATCCAACAAATTATAAGATCATATTTTAAAAACCTATACTCCTCCAAATTTGATAACTTGGAAGAAATGGATAAATTTCTTGACACATACAACATCCCTAAATTGACTCAGGATGATATTGAATTACTAAATAGCCCAATCACAGGCACTGAAATCCATATTGCAATTAAAAGTCTATCAAAGAAGAAAAGCCCAGGACCTGATGGCTTCTCCACTGATTTTTACCACACTTTTGAGGAGGAACTAACACCTCTCCTAATTAAGTTATTTCAAGAAATTGAAAAGGAAGGAACTCTCCCAAACAATTTTTATGAAGCAACCATAACTCTGATACCAAAAGCCAACAAAGACACATCAAAAAAGGAAACTACAGACCAATATCCCTGATGAACTTGGATGCAAAAATCCTTAATAAAGTACTAGCAAACTGTATTCAAAAACTTATAAAGAAGATAATTCATCATGATCAAGTGGGCTTCATCCCAGGAATGCAGGTCTGGTTCAACATATACAAAACAATTAATGTAATTCACCACTTAAACAGAATCAAGGACAAAAACCATATGAACATCTCAATGGATGCAGAAAAGGCCCTTGATAAAATCCAGCCCCCTTTTATGTTCAAAACTCTAGAGAAGATAGGATTCAAAGGATCATTTCTGAACTATGCAAAGGCTATATATGCTAAACCCTCAGCTAGTATAATACTAAACGGAGAAAAGCTGAAAGCATTTCCACTAAAATCGGGAACAAGACAAGGCTGTTCACTCTCACCACTTTTATTCAATATCGTTCTTGAGACCCTAGCTGGAGCAATTAGGCAAGAGAAAGAAATCAAAGGGATAAAAACAGGAAGAGAGGAAGTCAAATTCTCTCTTTTTGCTGACGACATGATTCTGTATCCGGAAGATGCAAAAACCTCCATCAGTAAACTGCTTGAACCTATAAGCAGATTTAGCAAAGTGGCAGGATACAAGATCAACACCCATAAATCAATAGATTTCTTATACACTAATAATAATAGGGCTGATGAAGAAATCAGGAAATCAGTCCCATTCACAGTATCTTCGAAAAAAATAAAATACTTGGGAATTAACCTTACAATGGAAATCAAAGATTTCTACAATGAGAACTATCGGTCATTGAAGAATGAAATCCAAGAGGGACCTAAGATGGAAAGAGAATGAAATTATTAATTCTGGTTAGGCTCTTGGTTAGGCAGAATTAATATAATAAAATTGGCCATTCTACCAAAAGCTTTATATAGATTTCATGCTATCCCTATAAAGATACCTATGTCGTTCTTTACAGACATAGAAAAAGCAATTCTCAAATTCATTTGGAACAATAAGAAACCTAGAACTGCCAAAACACTACTAAGCAAGAAAGACAAAACTGGCAGTTTTGCCATACCAGATCTAAAACTATACTATAGAGCTGTAGTTAACAAAGACAGCATGGTACTGGTATCAAGATAGGAAAGAAGAACAATGGAATAGAATAGAAGACCCTGAAATAAACCCTCAAATCTTTAAACATTTGATTTTTGACAAAGGGGGACAAAATATAACATGGAGAAGAGACAGCCTCTTCAACAAATGGTGCTGGACAAACTGGTCATCCACTTGCAGAAAGTTGAAATTAGACCCCTATCTTTCACCTTGCATGAGAATCAAATCAAAATGGATCAAGGAGTTAAGAATTAAAATAGCAACCGATGGAATATAAATTCGGTCCAAGACATCAGCATTTGGGAGTAGGCAAAGGCTTTCTCAACATGTCTCCTAAAGTGAAGGAAGTAAAGTAAAAAATCAGCGAATGGGATGTCATAAAGCTAAAAAGCTTTTGCACTGCCAAGGAAACAATCAAAAGAGTCAAGAGGTTTCCTACAGAAATGGAGAGAATCATGGGCTATGATTCCTCTGACAGGGGCCTCATATCCAGAATCTACAAAATCGTCAAAAACCTCAACTACAAAAACACAAACAACCCAATTAATAAATGGGCCAAAGAGCTAAATAGAAACTTCTCAACAGAGGACATTGATCAAGCCAATGAATACACAAGAAAGTGCTCTAAATCACTAGTAATCAGAGAAATGCAATTGAAAACTACATTAAGATATCAGCTCACACCAGTCAGAATGGCAAAAATGAAGAAAATAAACAATAATAGATGCTGGAGGGGCTGTGGAGAGATAGGCACACTAACACACTGTTGGTGAAGCTGCAGACTGGTAAGCCCCTCTGGAAAGCAGTGTGGAGAATCCTCAAAAAACTATGGATAATCCCACCATATGATCCTGCTATTCCTCTCCTGGGTATTTTTCCAGGGGATTTGGAATCAGCACATTACAGCCACACAGCAGTATCTATGTTCATAGCAGCTCAATTTACAATAGCTAAATTATGGAAAGAACCCAGATGTCCCTCACTGGATGAATGGATCCAAAAACTGTGGTACATTTATACCATGGAATTTTACACAGCAATTAAAAACAATGATATTGCAGCCTTTGAAGGTAAATGGATGGCTATGGAAGAAATTATGCTGAGTGAAATCAGCATAACCCAGAGAACAAAGGGTCGAATGTCTCCACTCATCTGTGGAGGCTGGAACTAGACCCTGGCCATTGAGAAAGGTGGTCTATTATCATGTGATAAATCTAGATAAGGTGTAATGTTATACAACCTAATACATTTTTTAGAGATGTTTTGGGAGGGGGAGAAGAGGGATAAGGGTGGGTAATTGGGGGGGTACTCTTGGGTGTAAATCTAATCTTCCGAATCTATATACATTTTGTATTATTTCGTTAAAAACTTGTATGATTGTTCAACAAATAAATTTCTCAATTAAAAAAGAGATATTTGTATTAAATTAAACCTTTCTCTTTGGTTAAAAAAAAAGAATAATGAGAAACTTATTAAAATAAAGACACCAAGGGGCTGCAGCAGTGGCTCAGCAGTTACAGCACTTGCCTGGCATGCACAAGTATGCAGGTTCAAACCCCAGCACCACATATGCAACAACGTGTCTGAGCAATGAAAGCCAAATGAAACACTAAATAAAATTGATTCTCTCTCTCACTGTCCCTCTCTCTTTAAAAATATAAAAAAGATTATCTTTTAAAAAATCTTTAAATAAAATAAAGACACCAAGACTCCACCCCATTGATTATAATTTAGTAAACTGAAGAAGTCTAAATAATCTTAATTTTTTTAAAAGTGAGAGAGAAAGAGAGAATCAACTTTATTTAGTTTTTATCTGGTTTCAGTTTCTCTGATAATTATTTATGTGATGCAATGGTTCAAACCGGGGTGAATCCCAGGTTCCTCAAGCATGCCAGGCAAGCACTCCACTGATCCAGCCCCAATCTTAATTTTTACTTGGTATACATTTTGCATTAGAAAACTCAGACATAGACATCCAACCCACCTCAATACAACAAGAGTCACATGAAAAGAAAAATCATGAACTCTAATCTGGTCCCAATGTGGCAGAAAATGTAGCTGTTCACTTGAGTCCCCCATGGCAAGAAGGAACTGAACCTGCTCTCTACTTCTCTTGCTAACTGGATCATAACAACACTCCCCACACAGTAGCCATTGTTAGGATGCATTTAATTATGACCTTGGGCAGCAGAGTTTACCCAGAATATCCAATCAACACCATGCACACCTTAAGAAACAACCTTCTCACAAGGATGGCCACATCTTGCCTGAGTCTGACAACTCTGCATTTAGGTTTTTCTCTGATGAGTAAGTCTGGTCATTTACGAGCAGTCCCTGTGTGGAAAATCTAGATACATATTTTGAAAGCTAAAAAAGATGAGTCCTAAATCACTCAATAAAATTTTGTAATGGGAAATGAAAAATAGTACTTCATACTGATTATCATGTTTTTTAAATCTCTTCTATGGAAATTATTTTAAAAGAGCAACTTTTGGTCTTTATCTTTTTCACTATTTTCTTTTTTCCCAGATCTTCCTGTTGGTACCAAGCATATGTTTAGCTTGATTTTATTTATTAACTATTGAGTTTTAAAAATTGTTTTGAAATTACTGCATCCATTTATGCTTTTTAATCTTTTTTCTAAGCATAATTTTATCATTTATAAGTATTTCCAGGAGGATTTCCTAATACCTAACTTTAGTTAATAAATCAAGATATATAACAGTAACAACCAAAAATAGGAGTGATCAAAGGTCACCAGAAACTTTAAAATAAATGGAGTTTACATATATTTCTTAGTATGGCACATATATGTTAATTTATTTTTCTTCTTTTTTCCCAGAAAAAATCAAAGTTAATCTTCACCACATGGAAAACTGCTAACTTGGATAAACATGAATGTGAAGTGGATTTGTTTCTAAACTTTTACCTTTCCAAGTTCAGGCCTTATAGGAAAAATTATTTTTTCTACTTTGACTTATATGTTTGTATAACCATCTGCATTTGCATCTCTGTGACAGCATTATCCTTGTCACCATTGTCTTCATCACAGAACTCCGGAAAGTAGCTCAAGAGAGCACAGGGGATACTGGAAGAGAAGACAGGTATGCTTCTCACAGCCTAAACATTTACCAGGTGTGACAAAGGGCAAGTCACTTCATGTTTGCAAGCATCTTTTCCCTTACTTACAAAATTAAGAGAATAATCATCCCTATTTGATTTTGCTAATGATCATGAAGATTTATGCTTTATTTTTTAAAGGAATTTTCTAATTCCAGTCCTTACATTTAAGTCTTTGATGCATTTTGAGTTAATTTTTGTATATAGTTTCATTATTTTCTAGTTGTCCTAGCGATGCGGATTTTTTGAGATGAGGCCGGATTCTCTGCTCTCACTGGCGAATGGAGTCTGGGCCACTACAGATTCCAGCAGCCAAAATAGCCCGCTTCTAGTATTTGCAGCCATTCCTAGCTAAAACTGGGAATTTGGGCTGGCTGCAGGGGTCTGAAGCCGAAAGTGTTAGCAATTCTCTAGCTAAAAGCTGGGTGTTGCAGCTCTTAGTGTGGTAGAAATTCATCCTGGGAATTCAGCGCCAATCTTCTGGGTTCTTGTCTCATGAATTTGAAGAATAAAATACACAGACAACCACAGAAGGAGGAGTAAAAAGGAGTAGGATTTATTTAGGAAGAAGAGCAGAGGCTCCGCAAGGCGGAGGGGCACCTGGAAGCAGGACATCGTCTAATGGAGGTCAGGACAGGGTTTATATAGATTGGGGTATGAGCGTAATTAACATTCATGCAAAGCAGGCATTGAGAAATGCATCTACATCATTGGTTGAAGTCTATGCAAAGCAGGCATTGAAACTTAGTACCAAAGTCATTGGTTAAAATCTATGCAAAACAGGTAGCAATTCTTTCCAAGTTCCCATCTATGTCCACCCTCACTTCTTAGTTTTCCAGCCTCAGGGACAAAGGAGTTGCTCCCACAGGTGAGCCTTATGGTCATTTGCCTATGAAGGCCCTGAGTATGCCCTGTCAATCACTCTCTACCAGCTAGCTCTTAGATGCGGTCCTTTTTCCTGTCCTGACTACCTAGCCATTTTACTATCTCTCCTAAAACTGTCTCATTAGCACCAAGTTTTGAAAATCCTGTTCTCCAAAGAGTTATAATGGCACCCTTCTCAAAAATCAGTTTACCATATATCCAAAATACACAAGGATCTCAAGCTGCTCAATAACAAGAAAACAAACAACTCTATTAAAACATGAACTAATGACCTGAAGAGACATTTTTCAAAAGAAGATACATAAATGGCCAATATGTATTTTGTAAAGAAAGTTCAACATTTTTAATCATCAGAGAAATTAAAGCCACAATGAGATATCACTTCACACTTATTAAATTGGCTATATAAAAATGTATGAAGAGAGTTGGGGATGTAGGATGGTCAAGCCTTGCCTATCATACTTGCATACATGAGGCCCTGGTTTTTAGTACTGAGATACAACAAAAAGAGTGAAAATAATGATTATATTGGTGAGGATATGGAGAAAAACAACAACCCTTGCACACTATTGGTGGGGATACCCTTTCACACACTTTTTCCTGGTCATTCCCTCCTATCCAGTTCCCCTCTTAGGCAGAGATGTTCTCCAACTCCTTGGGGCCATTCTACAACTCCTCCCCAGGGATACTAATTCTCACTTCCTAACTCTCATTCTTACATTCTCTAGCACCCTCACACCAAATACTATACTGCTGCTCCCAGACCTGGTGACCCTCAAGTCTGAGACACCTCTAAGCTGGTCATAGCCTCCCACCAAAAGCCAGTTCTTATCCAACTGAAACCTCAAATTTCCTTCATGTCCCCAGTTTCCTATCTCCCATGCCCTCTGGGAAGGACTTAAACCCATCATAGACCACTTACTTACTTAAGGACTCATCATCCCTACTGATTCCCCCTGTAACACCCCCATATTGCTGGTACACAAACCCTCAAGGGCCTATCACTTGGCCCAGAATCTCCACCTAATTAACAAAGCAGTTATTCCCATCCATCCAGTGGTTCCTAACCCCTATACTCTTCTTTCCCACATCTCCCCTTCTACCACTCACTTCATAATCCTAGATCTCAAAGATGCATTCTTTACAGTTCCCCTTCACTCTGATTCCTATTACCTCTTTGTCTTTACATCCTTTAGGTCTCAACAGCTGACATGGACATTTTTCCCCAAGGCTTCCGGGACAGCTCCTACCTCTTTGGGCAAGCCCTGGCTCAGGATCTGGCTACCTATGACTTCGGAGATAGCATTCTCCTACAGTATGTGGATGGCCTTCTCTTATGTAGCTCATCCCTCAAAACCTCCCAAGTTCACACTGCTCAGCTACTTAACTTCCTTGGATCTTGGGGCTATTGGGTCTCTCCAGCCAAAGCCCAGCTTCCTACCTCCTTAGTCACATATTTAGGCATACTCCTCACTCCTACCTCTAAAAGCTTCACAAGAGACAGAATCCAAGCCCTCTATAACCTACAGCTGCCAGAAACAGCAGATTATATCCTTTCCCTCCTGGGCTTGGCTGACTTTTTCAGACACTGGGTCCCCAACTTTGTACTTCTTGCCAAACCTCTATATTAGGCAGCAAAGGAGACCCCTCATGGATCTTTCACCTCCCCCAATATGGTAGCCAACTCCTTTTACAAGCTTAGAGATACTCTCAGGTCTTCCCCCACTCTCTCTCTCTCTCTCTCCCTAACCCTAACTGTCCTTTCCTCTTCTTCATGGATGAAAGACAGGGCATTGCCACTGGCCTCCTTGCTCAACCAACCAGACCTTCCTATAGCCAGTAGCATATATCTTCAAGCAACTACATTCTACGGTTCGTAGATGGCTACCATGCCTCTGGGCAGCAGCAGCTGAACTAAGGAAGCCTTAAAACTCACCTTACTCCAACCAATAACTGTATTCTCCACTCATCAACTACAGGATCTCTTAAGCCATAGATCCCTTCCCCTCCTGAGCCCAACATAAATTCAAGAATTTCATCTCCTTTTTATAGAAAACCCCACTATCACTCTCTGTTCTTCTTCTTCTCTCAAACCGGCTACATTTCTCCTCCAGTCCCCACTTCCCTCAACTGTTAGCCATTCCTGTTCACAGGTACTGGAAGTTCTATGTTCACCCCGAGAGGACCTGTTTGATTACCCACTCCCATCACCTGACCTAATCATTTTTGTAGATGACAGTTCTGTGCTGGGTCCTGACAGACGCCATAGAGCTTATGCAGTAGTCACCACTGCCTCGGTTCTGGAAGCCAGCTGCCTTCCAGAAGTGACCACCTCCCAGAAAGCCAAACTCTTTGCTCTCATTAGGGCCCTCATCCTATCCAAAGACAAACAGGTTAACATCTACACAGATTCCATATATGCCTTCTTGATTGCTCACTCACATTTGGCTATTTGGAAGGAGTGAGGGTTTCTAACTACAAAGGGATCATCAGTGATCAATGCCTCCCTAATTTCCAAACTCTTAGAGGCATTTAGCTGCCATCCCAAGTTGCCATCACACACTGCCGAGAACATCAAAATCCTCAGACTCTATAGCCATAGCCATGGGCTACAATAAGGCAGACTCTATAGCACTGGGTCTAACAACAAAGTCCTCAACAGTTTCCATCCTATTTCTATCCATTACAATCAAACCTAAATATTCTAAACAGGAGCAGGAAGACTTAATAACCCAGGGTGGCCATTTTGGGGATGATCGCTGGATCTTCCTAGGGGACCAGATTGCCCTTCCCAAGCAGCAAGCTTACAACTTACTAATGGTTATTCACAACTCTCTTCATATTGGTCCCAAGCCTCCTCTGCAGTTTCTCCAACCCTCTTTTGTCTCCCAGGAATGAGAACTTTTCTCCAGCAGGTTTGCTATGCTTGCCCTGTCTGCTCGCCCTGTCTGCTCCACAGTTTCCCCTCAAGGGGTCATCAAACCCAAACTCTCAACACATCAGATAAGGGGTCAGCCAGGTGAAGATTGGCAGATTGACTTCACCCACATGCCTAGACACAAAAAGCTCCATTACTTAGTTACTTTGGTTGATACATTTTCAGGCTGGATAGAAGCCTTACCCACCTCCAGGGAAACTGCAAACATCGTTGCCTCCATCCTCAGTGAGCAGACCATTCCCAGATTCAGACTTCCTGCATCCATCCAGTCAGTCAACAGTCCAGCCTTCACCTCTCAGGTTGTTCAACTAGATTCCAAAGGCCTCAACATCACCTTGAGGCTCCACATCCCCTACTGACCCCAATCCTCGGGTAAGGTTGAAAAAGCTAACCGCAAAGGTCATCTCACTAAACTTACTATTGAACTCAAGCTTTCCTGGCCCAGTCTCCTTCCATTGGCCCTTACCAGAATTCGAGAAGCTCCGAGAGGCCCCTTGGTTTCATCCCCTTTGAGCTACTCTATGGGCTCACTTTCCTAATCAACCAAAGCTTTCCTGTCACTCCCCACCCCCAAGCATCCTATCTACACTATCTCACACTCTTACACATACTCCTAAGGGAAAACACAGACCACTGTCTTTCCACACCATCTGCAGCCTTATCTCCAACCGGACAACAACCCAAATTGGCCACTATCCCTCTTCAACCAGGTGACATGGTTTTGCTCCAGGAACTACATCCTCAATCGCTGCAACCTTGCTGGACAGGACCCCATATGGTCATACTTACCACTCTAACAGTGGGCAAACTTTTGGTACCATGTCTCTCACCTTAAAAAAGCACGCTTCCCAGATACCCAGCCCTGGACTTCCTTCTACCACGCTGGGGCCCACCACACTCAAGATCTCTTGCCAATCTCCTATTTCTCCTACTACTCATTAACCTCTCTCAGGCCTCTACCCCAGCCTACAGGTGGCATTTCTACATCCAGGAGACATGGCAGCAAGATGGGATCTCCCACTCTGTTTGTGGGTCAGGGTGAATGTTCTTCTACTGGCTACAATCCTGTGGTCACTCTTAACATCACTGGATTTAGTCAAGTCCCATCCTCATCCTGTGTGTTGCTATGCTATGCTTCCTATCAGACCAGACTAAGGTCTTTTGTAAACAACAGCCTGACACCTATGGTGGATGCCCCTATAATTCACGTCATAAATGCTTCCTAGATAAGCCTTGCTATGAGAACCAAGCACATGCCACGTTGACTATTAAGGACCATTGGGACCCAAAATGGGATTCCGGTATCAATGGTAAACTTTGTTCTTAGGGATGGGACAAGCTTCCCTCAGCTTCAATCAAAATCTGGAGAACTTATGTGCAGGTACTTTCTCAGATTCATATAACTACTCAGGAACAGGAGACGGAACATCAACATCAAATCAACGCAGCTACCCATCCCAAAGTCAATCCTTTCTCATGGTTTACCCTGATACGTCAAGGTCTTAAACTTCTCAATTTATCCAGAGTGAACAACATCTAAGACTGCTTTCTCTGTGCAGGTTTGGACCGGACCCCCCTAACATCTGTTCCTATTAGTGCCCCCTTTAATAGTTCCTCAATGCCTCAGAGGGCCCCTTTTCCACAAATCTTCAAAGAATTTTTCTTATACTTCTTCTACCTTGATACCTTGCAACTGAACCATACAGGTCTCTTCTTCAGTCTTTGTTCCTCCAGGATTTTTTTTTTTATTTTTTTCCTCCAGGATTTTTATTCTGGTGTAATGGAGCCCTGAACCCCTCCCCAAATTAGATTCCAATATGCCCTTTGCTTTATGTGTGCCCTCCACTTTAGTTCCTCAGCTGACACTAGATAGTGAAGCTGAATTTATTTGGCTCACTCTGAATCCCTTCCCTAGGGCAAAGCAGGCCATTTTACTACTAATGGTGGTAGGACTCTCCCTAGCCTCCTTACTCACTGCCTCTGGATTGGGGGCAAGGAGGACTTGGTCATGCAGTCACTGCCATCCAGAGGCTAAAACAGCAACTCCAGGAGGCTGTGGAGGCCTCCCTGGCCTCCCTACAAAGACAAATAACATCCATTGCCAGAGTTTTGTTGCAGAACAGCCGAGTACTAGATTTCCTGACAGCAGACAAAGGGGGAACATATCTATTCCTAAAAGAGGAATGCTGCTACTATATCAATGAAACTGGGATGGTTGAGAAGAACTTTGAAACTCTCAGATGTCTGAGTGAGAGCATTAGGCAGCAACAGTCAAATGACCCTTCACCAGGATGGCTAAACTCCACTCTTGTCACCTGTCCGACCCCCATCCTTACTCCCATATTAGTGATAAGACTCCTTCTCCCGAAATTGCATGAGCGAAGTCACTGGAGTAACATACAACCAAATGCCCTTGCACCCTTACAGCCACCTTCCCTACCAACAAACCTACACCTGAACCTTCCCCTCTCCCATAACGCCCCATAAACAGCAAGAAGTAGCCAGATGCAAATCAGCACCCTATATCACCAAAAAGCTCAGGATGTTAGATTGGTTTCAGATGGCTGGATGGGTACAGGGCATCAGGCATCCTGTGCATGCAAAGGAAAAACCAATCAGGCACTGATAGATAAACCCCAATGGTGTCTTGCAATTGTCCAATAATCAATGGAGTCACCAGCTAATCCCCAAGGGATACAAGACCCCAAACTTCCCCTGCCCACCCCAGATTATAAAATAATTGGCCAGGCAGGGCCTCATGTGACTTCTCCAGCCCCCTACTCCAGTGGACCAGTGAATCTCACCCAAGAGCTGATTCCAAAAAAAGCTTTGCTCAGCCACTTTTAAGTCTGATTCCTTTTTGGTCACCCAAGTCTGATCTTACAATGATTATCTCCCATTCTCTGGTTTCTCTCTTGACAGTTTTGACCAATTCCTTGGCTAAGCAAAAGCCTTTTAATTTAATAGCATCACGTTCATTAATTGTTGACTTCAGTACTTTCATTTAGGGAGTTCTGTTGAGAAAGTTGTTATACACTTACATATGCTGGAGGATTGCTCCTAACTTTAATTCTAGCAGTTTTACGGTAGCTGCTTTAATTCCTAGTACCTTGATCCATTTCAATTTTATTTTTGTGCAAGGTTAGAGAAAAGGATCTCATTTCAACTTCCTACACACGGCTGTCCAGTTTGTCTAGCACAGTTTGTTGAACAGGCAGTCTCTTCTCAATGTTACATTTTGACTCCCCTTTTCAAATATCACATGTTTAAAGATTTGTGGGTTTGCCTCAGAATCTTCTATTCTATTCCATTGGTCTTTATTACTACTTTGATACCAGTAACATGCTGCTTTTGTTACTACAGCTCTGTAGTATAGTTTTAGATCTGGTTTTGTGAAACCACCTCCTTGGTCTTTCTTGTTTAGTAATGTTTTGACTATTCTGGGTTTCTTCTTGTTCCAAATGAATTTCAGAAGAGTTTTTCTATGTCTGTGAAGAATGACATTGGAACCTTGATGGGGAATTGCACTGAATCTCTATAGCACTTTTGACAGAACAGTCATTTTAATACTGTTAGTTCTGCCCAACCAAGAACATGGAATCTCTTGGCATCTTTTCAGGCCTCCTGTAATTTCTTTCTTCAATACAAAAGGCATTGTTTGACATCCTCTCTTCCTATTCTTATTCCTTTGATTTCCCTCTCGTGCCTGATTGCTCTGGCTAGGGTCTCAAGGAGTATATTGCATAAAAGTGTTGAGAAGGGGCAGTCTTGTCTTGTCCTTGAGTTTAGTGGAAATGCTTTCAGCTTTTTTCTGTTTAGTATTATAGTAGGTAAGGGTTTATCATATATGTCCTTTACATATTTAAGACAAGTTCCTTTGATCCCATCTATTCCAAAGTTTTGAGTAATATATGTCGCTCCCCCCTGGGTTCTGGAGCGGGGAGCGGCGGAACAGCCTCGGGGGACCTTAGTCATTCCCGGGGGGGCCAGCAGGACACTGGGAACCGGGTGCCGGCAGGACAGGGCTGGGGACGGGGGAAGAGGAGTCGCTCCACGCAGCGTTCCTGTGCGAGAAGCGGGCAGAACGACCTAGTGAGCCGTCCTCCGAGGGGCCGAGTTAGGGCGCGGATGGGGCGAGGAGTCGCTCTCCACAGCGTTCCTGTGCGAGGAGCGGGCAGAACGACCTTAACAAGCCGTCCTCCGAGGGGCCGAGTTAGGACAGGGATGGGGCTAGGAGTCGCTCCCCGCTGCATTCCAGAGCGAGGAACGGGCAG
>PVKS010000203.1:129386-235036 GCA_004027875.1 Aplodontia rufa | reverse complement strand
TTAATTTTTTGAGGATTCTCCATACAGCTTTCCATAGTGGCTGAACCAGTTTGCAGTCCCACCAGCAGTGTAATAGTGTTCCTCTTTTCCCACAGCCCCTCCAGCATCTGTCATTGTTTGTATTCTTCATTTTTGCCACTCTAACAGGAGTGAGGTGGTATCTCATTGAAGTTTTGATTTGCATTTCCCTTATAGCTAAAGATGTAGAGCATTTTCTCATATATTTATGGGTTTTCTTGACTTCCACTGGAGAGATAATCTTCCAAAGTGTGATTTTTTTTCTTTTGCAGATTAATAAATTTGTTTGAATTTCCTTCTACTAATCTTTTGAGAGAACAATTTCAACAAAACTTCAGAGAGCAGAGAGGAAATTTCCCTTTGTCCTTGTACAATTTATGTAGCCAAGTAAAAGGAGGAATGAATTCTGCAAAGGAAATAGTACTGAAATGCTACAAAAAACAAAAACAAAAGAACTTGTACCATTTGTTAAATATTAGTAGGATCCTGGGTATTTTCCCAAAAGTGTTAGAATCAGCATATTATAGTGATGTGGCTTCATCAATGTTTATAGCAGCCCAATTTACTATAGCTAGATTATGGATCCAACCAAGATGCCCCTCATTTGACCAGTAGATACAAAAACTTTGGTACATATATACAATGGAATACTACTCGGCCATTAGAGTAGACGATATTACGGCTTTTGAGATCAAATGGATAGAGATGGAAAGAACTATGCAAAGTGAAGTATCCCAATCTCAGAGACTCAAGGGCCTAATGATTTCTCTCATCTGTGGAAGCTACAATACATTGGGAAGCAGTATGTTAGATGGCTAAGCTAATAATAACTTCAAACTGTATGACTCTTAACACAACAGGGAGATGACTCCCTAGGATACTTGGAGGCGTAGGCTGGGGGACAGAGTAGGCGGAGGGCTTAGGAAAATCACCTACGAGACTGGAGGATGTGAATATAGGGGAATCATCTCAGAAGGTGATCTCTGACCTCCACGATATATTCATTTAACTCAGGGGTTCTTCTGGGGGAAGCAGCAACATGGGGTACCCAAACTGGGCATCCATGACATGGCATTAGCTGTAAATAATTAAGTATATATACATTTGTTCTTGAATGTTTGATAATGTTTTCCCCTCAATTGTAACTCTATATCATCTAATAAAAATAAAAATAAAAAAATAAATATTAGTAGGAGAGAAAAATCATACTTAAAGTTTTGGAGATATGAATATACCAGTGGGAACTTAACAGATTATAACTACAACATTTGGGGCTTTTGAAAGTGTCTGGAAATAACCTATGATGATACCCTGATATTGTCTCTGTAGTGATTTAACTGGAAGAAGGTGAAATAAAACATTCATGGATATATCTTACCTTTAGCTATATTCAACCATACTGGTGTGTTTTAATTAGTAAAATTACTTGGCATGTTTAATGTAACATGCACTAATGAGAAATGTACATTTGATTACATATTCAATTATACAAACATTTTTGGATCCATAACATGGGGCCATAATATTTTCTTATGGTATGTGAATATCTTGTGAAATGTTGTTTTTGCCATTGTTATGCTTTAGATATGCTAATGTGTGAAAGTGCAAGAAATCTTAGAGGATTAAATGATTGAATTATGAGATCCTTGACCTAATCACGACATTAATCCACTGATATGGATTAACTGGTGGTAACTGTAGGCAGGTAGGTTATAGCTCAGAGAAGTAGGTCTCTGGGACCACTCCTTCAAGGTTTATATTTTATTCCTGATGAGCAGAGAGCTCGTTCTCGAACCCACCCTCTTTCCTCTCCTTGGTCGCCAGGTCCTAAGCTGCTTTTTTCCACCATAATATTTTGCCTCACCTCAGGCCCAGAGCTGTGGAGTTGGCCATCTATGGACTGAGATCTCTGAATGCATAAGTCAAATAAATGTTTCTTCCCCTAATTGTTCTTGTTAGGTCTTTTGGTCACAGCAACAAAAAGCAGACTAAAGCAATTATGAAACAGAATCCATCTTAACTGGCAAATTTCCAAAGGAAGTTAACATGTAAAGCCAAAATACCTGACATGATAACTAATTTCCAGAATCTGTATTTATAGATATTTTAGGAAAAAAGCTAATACTAGAAGCAAAAGATAATCCATTAAATGACAATTAAAACATAGATATCAAGTAAAACAGGAGTGAACAATAAATATTTTTCCTCAATAAGGGGAAATCTAGCATCGAATCAATGCAAGGTCTTTTATGAATTTCCAGTGAAAAAACAGGAGTAAGATATTTTTTAAAAAACAATGAATTGTGTTTGAAATAAAAATATAAACTAAAATGTCAAAATGTGTTTTGATATTGTTTTTCATTAGTCTTGAACAGCCAATAAACCAAAATTGTAAAAATTACAAAATTACAAAAGTACAAGACTTCTGTCATTAGTATCTTCACCTTGCTGTATGAACCACCCGCCTTTCCTTGTCATGTTTCCTACACTTATGAGAAAAAAGGATTTGTATTCTTATGTCTCGTTTCCCATTTTAGTAGGAAAAATGATCACCTGCATTGGATGCATGTGTTGGTCTTCTAGAAAATTTGTGTTTTTAAAAGTTAGATCCTGAAGTAGTAGTTCTCAAACAGAAAACTGTTAAATACTTAAGGAGATTAGAAGAAATAAGTGAACTTCCCAAGTTTGGTCTTTTTATTATTTAGTCTACTTCAGGACTGAAAAAGATCGATAGTACTGCAAATGGGAGATTAACTACTTTAAAGATACCGAAATAGTACACATTTTATTGACTCTCATTGAGTATTTTTATATAATGATGAAGTAAGGAATTTCTCTGCTCAGTTTATTTTATATTTAGCTACCAATACTCCTTGACACTACTTAAATGCATATTGCACATTGTGTACTTGATACAACAAACATCACCCATGTTTCTCCGTGATTGCTTGTATTTTCAGGAGGTTTTTGGTACTTGGAATTCATTAATAATGACTGGCATTTTTCAATAATTAAATATAAATCTGAAAATGTGTATTTGTATATGTATGAGGGCACATATGCACTTATGTTTTCTATTAATAAAAATAATATTGGCTGTTCCAAAGTATGATTTTCTTGTTATATATAAATAGGCTATATAATACATATACTTATATATTTTATATAATTATGTATTGACTACAGTTTTTAAATTGCCATTGGAGGAGATATATTTAATGCAGGTACAACTTTTTTGTGACAGTTAAAAGAAATTATATGGGAAGTTAAATATACTATTTCAAAATTTCGAATATTTGAATTGAGATAATAAAATACATGATAAAATTAGCATATTATATTAGTATTTTAGAAGTTTACCTTTTCATTAGCCAAAATAACAATAAACCTGGTTTATGATATTTAAAATCAATTATAGATTTAAAATTATTTTTAATGTCAATGTTTAAAAATTATTATCATATCATACCAATTCAAAGATACTTGCTGTTAGAAAAGTAACTATTATTTTAGTAGCATGATACATTGCTGAGCCCATCTCCAGAGCTTTTGATTCAGAAAGTATGGGGTGGAGCCTGAGAATTGCAAGTTTCCACTTCAGTAATGATAAACTATTTCCTCTTATATTGCTTGAATACAGGGATTTTTTAAAATCTAAAGTCATTTAGTTCCAAATTACTTTTTATTATTATTCATTGTTCTCTTTTAATATTCAAGTTGCCAATTCTTCTGTTCTTAACCCTTTGTCCAAAAGCAAAAAACTTTCCAATTTCTCTATAATAGTTATAATTACTGTGGGATAAGAAACAAGATAACTAGGTCATCTGAATTTGAATAGGAAAATAAACCTCCTCATATGAGTGCAATCTTGTGGTATTTGCCCTTCAGTATATATATGCACCATATTTTTAAATCCATATGGGTACAAAGATAGGAGGAATGAATTCTATACATGAGGGTAATTACAGGTAACAATATTGCATATTTCCAAATAGCCTACCACAAGGAAATTATAAATGTTTGAAGTGGTAGATATATTGATTAACATGATTATCATTATACATTTCATATAGTATACATGTATGAAAACATCGAACCATACCTATAAACATATATAATTGCTACATGTCAATTAAAAATAAAGCTGAAGAACAAAAATGACTTCTGATTTATGTCTCTTTGTTTAGCAGCTCCGCTATATACATAATAAGAGATGGATTTAAATTTCCTGTTTATGGTACTGTTTGCTTTGTCGATGGACACTGGATCAGAAATTTAAAATCATTTGCTGTGTAGTGACATTTCCTTTGAGATTAGATGAGACTAATAAGGGAAATGCTTCTGCGTTATATTCTTGTTTTGGAAAGAAACTGTTTTTGAAATAATCAGAATAGAAGTTTTGGGGGTTACCAAAGAAGATCTGCCAGTTACCGGAAGGTGTAAGGTGCTGGCACCTACTGTGCTCCAATGACCTCATCTGAAGATGATGATTTCACAACACTGGAACCTAACTAGTGAAGCTGCCGTAAGGATTGAATGACATAACGTATTAACCACATTGCAAATAGCAGAGAGGCCACACATAATAAGCAGTACTAAGATTGAATTCTCATCATAATATTGAACTTTTATTATAATGGCAATATCTATAATTATACTTTGAAATTAGTCTCATGGATTTTTATGACTTGCTTTATGACTTAGAACAGTATCAACTGAGTCATCCCAAATATGTAGTAAAACTGAGAAGGCCTATAATCCTTCTATTAATTAATATATTTTTAAAAAATGAATTGGTTCATTTTTGTCCTTCAGAGAGGAAAGTAATTCTATTGAGGCCTATTGACTGCAATTATATAATGAGTTCCAATGAATAACTATGGAAGACTAATTTTGACTAATTTTGCAAGTTCTGTTTTTGGAATGGGTCATTGCATTTTTCAGCTCACTGTTCCTTCATCAACTGAAAAGTTCATCAACTTTTCAGAAAAAAATATGCAATTAATTGGGAAGATAATTTAGTAAGGAAATGTGTAACTTTGATCTAGCCTATGGTCTTGATTTAAAGTAAACCTTGCTTTCATTGTTGATAGTGGAAGTAATAAGTAGTTTGAAAGTTTTACAGTTTTGCTATGCAATCTGACCTTTGCAGCGCCCAAAACACGTAATGCTTACATGCTATGCTTAAATTCCATTTTACAACATGGTATACCATTCTTTCTCAGCATAATGTAGTCATTTGAGGCAATTGTAAGCTTGACACCTGATTTCACTTTAACAGCACCTGCCCAGGACATAATTAGCAGTCTTTTTTTAAAAAAGGATTTCCATTCTGCACAGATGGCATTCTTCATAGAAGACAAGCAGAATATATATTGGAAACTAGCCAAACTGTCTGCAAAACATTTTGAGAATTTCAAGAGAGGCATCTGAATGAAAGGAAAACTTTTCTCTTTTCCTCCAAACCGTACATGAGTACCTGTTAAAAAGTGTTGTTTACTTTTTTCCTAACTTTTCTTTTCTCCTTGATATATTATTAATGTAATTTCAAATCCTTAATGGATTTTTGTTTTGGTTTGTGTTTTTTATACATTATCAACTACAAAAGATGTTTTAGGGCTCTTTTTTCAACTCTATCAATTTTGATTTGCAGGTATATCTTTGGATGAATCTCCAACCATTTCATTCATGCATTTATTAAAAATAATTTATTCCTACAATTGTCAAGTTCACAGTCAGTGCTTGTACAAATTGTTATCACACACCTCAAAGGGTTAAAATTTGCTTCAAAATAGCCATAGTATTCTACATTTATCAGGATGCTCTCCAGGCTGTGGAAATCCAGGGTTTTGACAGTAGTGACCTTTTCTAATTCACATGAACTCAGAATGTGGGTTGGTCCTCGACTACCAGAGACTGTTCAAGTGCTAGCGACACAGCAATGAAGATAATAGGCAAAGTCTTTGCTCGCATTAAGTCTGCATTCAAAAAAGGGAAGAATTCAGTAGCAACATACGTAATAGCTAATGGCCAATACTATTTAAAAGAGTAGAATGTGAATATGGAGGAAATTTTATTTAACGAGATCAAGGTTTACCTCTATATGACAAACCTAAAAGAAAGAGGTAAAAGGTCAACAGACATGTGGTAGAAGAGCATTCCAGGCACAGGAAGTCAGGAGTGGTTAGAACTGAGGGCTTTCAAGAAAAGTGCTGGAATATTTTTAAGAACTACTTATTAATTAACCTGATTTGTATTTTAGGATGATTGCTCTGCCTGCAGTGTGGGGAGAATTGATTAAATACAGCAGAAGGAAAAAAAAACACGCAAAACAGCTATTTTCTTGTACTAACTTTAGATTCTGTTTTTACTGAAAGAATTTAATGAAAGGGGCTGGAGAGATGGGTCGGCAGTAGAGCATTTGCGTGGCATGCACCATGACCCAAATTTGAACTCCAGCACCACATACACAACTAAGTTTCAGAAAAATAAAAAATAGATGAAAATATAAATTAAATTGAATTTCCTCTCTCTCCCCACCTTCCTCATTCTCTCTAAGGTTAAAAAAAAATTCAATGAAGGGAGCTGATTAGAAAAATACAATTATTCTCCAATTGGTTCAAAGAAGAATTATGCCACTCAAGTACTCCTATTTGATATTTTAAATGTTGCACTGCACTCTAAATAATCTTACCCCAAACACTGAATTATTTCAGCAGAATTATATTTAAAAATATTTTTAAATTTTTTTTTTCTTAAAAATCACCAGCCTGCCAGGTGCGGTGGTGCTTGTCTGAAATCCAAGCAGCTCGGGAGACTGAGGCAGGAAGATCACAAGTTCAGGTCTAGCCTCAGCAACTTAGTAAGACCCTAAAGAACTTAGTGAGATCCTGTCTCAGAATAAAAAAATAAAATTAAAAATTGCTGGTGAAGTAGCTCAGTGGTTAAGAGATCCTGGGTTCAATCCCAAATACCAAAAAATAAAAAAAATAAATAAATAATCACCAGGCTGAGTGTCTATGGAATTTAAAATAAAAAAAAAAAACAATTTCTATTAAACCTTTCTACTCACTAACCTATGATTACTCTACCTTGTAACTGATTTTGCTTTAGTTCTGTATGTCCTCTAGTATTCTATAAGAATAAAATTATCATTTACCATCATATATATGCCGCTAATTTTTAAAATATCCTTGAAAACTACTGGCATTGAAAATGTTGAATATTAATCTTTATATATAGTTTACTTTGTTTTTCTATTTGTCCTCTAATCTTATCTTACTATCCTAAGGAAAGTATTCCCACTTTTTTCATATAATGTAATTCACCAAGCTATTAAAACTGTGTTTGGGATTATCTTTAATTCATTTAGGTCATTTTAAAAAATAGAATTGCAAATTCAAGGAGAAAATGTAGACAGACAACTCTAGGTAAATGTGGAATGTAAAAGATAATTGAGATCATGTCAAAAAAGAGTTTAAAAAAATATGTGGATCAGTTTATGAGGAAACTTTGCAGTGTCCATCCCACTGATTCTTGCTGGGGAAAAAAAAAAAATCACCCTAATCATGATTCCATGCTATTTTGAGGGAAAAGCGCTCTCACACTTAGTTTGAGTTTGTACAGAGTAACATGAAATAAGACAGAATTATGTGAAAAAGCATTTATTCAATAAGATCTTGTGGCATGGTGGGATTCTAGAAAAGATTAAAAAGAACTAGAGCAACTACATTTTATTTTTATTTTTATTCATTGGTTCATTCATGCTTCTGGAAAATTAAAACTAGATACTACATGAGAACATCATAATTTTCCTTTCAGAAGTTTAATTATTGACTGATGATTAGGTATTATCTGGCTAACCTATGAACCATTTTGAAGGTAGGGGAATATAAAAAATTACAAAAAGTTCTTATTAACAACACTCTTATTATTTATTTTTCAGAGTATCCAGCGTCTAATGTGGTAGATCATTTTAACCCTTTTGGTGGGCCACGTGGCCTTTCCAACCCCTTTCTGTTCTTCAAGTCAATTTCATTTTAAGATAGCTCAAAGTTCTCTAACAAAGCTATGATCTATGCTACACATGCCTCACATTTTCTAAACGTCACATCCACTCAAAATCTCTTCTCCCTACTTTATTTATCATACTGAATTGTAATTCCTAATGTCTTTCTATTTCACTACAAACCTTAACTCTTTTTACCTACTCCTAAGTAGTCCTTTCCTGTTATTTCTGGAAATTATTTTCCTGCCCAAATGAATTATTCTCTACTTTGTCCATATTAAACTCAATTTGATTTATATCTTCTCACTTCTCCAATTTGTAAAGATGTTTTGAATTTAAATATGACTCTACAATAAGAATGTTAGTCCACCCAAATATATGTCATTAGTTACAAACATGCTCTACATTCAGTTAAGTGATTGATAAGAAAAAAGTGTTTTTCATGCCAGTTTGAATGGTCTCTCCCCAATGATAATTTAGAACTATTGCTAACTAATTAGATCAAATTTATATCATAATGAGAATATGGGATAAAAATTATATAATTGCTTATTTCTTGGTTACAACTGTATATCATTTTAGACTAAGTTAAATTTTTTACCTTTTTAATCATTCTAAATCAAATGACATCAACTAAATAATGAGGTTTTTGAAATTTTTTTACTGATTATTTTTCTCCATTTCTATCTGTAATTGTTTGGGGAGGGAAGTAATGCTGTCAAAGTTTCCAAGCATTTGTGGTAAAACATGTAACACATGAAAAAGAATGTGATCAAGATCTAAGTAGGACTTAGGTATCCAATGCTCTGCAATCATGCATGACACAGAATGTGTTAATAATGATCCCTTACATATATCAATAATGTCTATTATGGCTGAGAGTTCTCATCAGATTATTTGGTTTATATTTAGTATCAAAAACTCCAGATATTCTGCCTTTAAAACAACTACTGGTAAACTGTTGGCGTAGCCTAACATGCATGAGATCTTGGGTTTGACTCCCAATACTGGAGAAATAAAATAAAATAATATAAATAAAATTAAAAACTAATAAGTAAATTCCAACTTATTTTATGCAACTATTAAAATAAATATCTTTTTAATTTATTTCATTGTGCTGAATAATTTTACTTTATCTCCTACTTTTTAATTGAAAGAGAACATAAAGTGATGGAATTACTCCTTGAATTACGGAAATTTCTTATTAAATGTGTCTATCACAGATATTCCTGGATTACCCAAAGATTGAATTTTCCCAACCAAATTTTAAAAAATTGGAAATGAAAAATGTGAATGACTTTAATTTTGATCATCTGGGTTTCCTTAAGAGAACGTGAATTTGAGATTTCTTAGGCATTGATATGAAAATTTATAATTATTTGGGAAATCACAATAGGGAGACCCAACATTACTTACAAAGGATCATTTATTAAACACTTATTTTTACAAAATACAAAAATTGTTCTGCAGAATACATCACATATGAAAATAATGCATTTTATGGAATTTAATTTGAAGACATTCAGAATTTTGTCATCTGTCTACTTGAAGAATCCGTTGCATTTTTAACCTTGTGTAACATCACTTCCAATCAAGAAATCTTTTCCTTGTTCATTAAATCTTATTAATAACAGCTAGCATGTTATAGAAATAAAATCAGACAATGTCTGCCATACAAAGCTCTTTCTGCAAGGTAACTGATTTGCTTATGATCCTAGATTTTTTTCAAGCTATAAGATAGGAAAAGTTGAGGAGCAAGGCAAGTTTTATAATAATGTATTAGCAGCAGTTGATAGGAGATGCAACATAAGATTTGTTTTGTCTGTGGTACAAGAATATGTCCTATCAGACTCTACCATATTCTTCTCTACTTGAACACAAGTAAGCACATACTGATTGTCTCTGAATGACAAATGTATAAAAAAAATACAAGAAGCTGGTTCTGGTTTTCAATGTGAGTGCTTATTCTCATCAGCTAATACGAATGCGTTGCTACAATTAGTGAAGACAGGGAAATGACTTAAGGGTAATATATACAGAGTTAAAATACATGTTTTATTCACTTGGTGATTTCAGGCACTGTGGCTATTCAGGATAAAATATTTCATGATTTATTCTTGATAGCAATTTAATTTTCAGTGCAAGCAAAAGTGAATACCTGCCCACTGTCATACATACGATCTTGTACATCTGGAATGTTCAAAGCAATTCATCTTCAGATCTTCACTCTGGAGGCATCTTGATAAAAATATTTTACAGTTTGCTCTTGATAGCAATTTAATTTTCAGTGCAAGCAAAAGCAAACACACACTGCTCACTGCCATAGATATGATCAGACATATCTGCAGTACTCAAAGCAAGTTCACCATCTCCATCTTCACTTGGAAAAAAGCATCTTCAATAAGTGGCACTTGGTGTAAACTCTCTGTAAATCATGAAAACCAGACTCGTGATGCCTGAACTTAATAATAAGCACCACTGCCATCGTCCTGTCTGTGTAAACGATGTTCGGGTAAGGCTTGCCATCACAACATTTCTTTCCTGAGACTGGAGTTGGTCCTCTCTGTGTGTATCATAAGTGTGCATGCTCTGAGCTGTGGTCACTGTCATGACTGTCTTCATTTGCTAGCGAGTCCCCTGTCTGCTGGAGAGTGGCTGCACCAATTCCTGAAAGCTCTGATGGGAGAAGGGTTCCTTTTTTCACGTTCACCAGTTCCTTTTCTCGAGCTGCAGCTCCTTGCTGTCCTCCTTTTACTCTCTTCCACTTCATTCTCCTGTTCTGGAACCACACCTTCACCTTGAAGCAGAAAAGAAACAAACAATACAAAAGACAGACGACATGTGGTTAGCATCAATGAAAAACAGTTCTTCAAAGGAGTACACTAGGCCACCGTAAAGGGTGACCATGAAGCTAATCCACACTTAATTTAATCACGATAGTATTATTTAAACTTTCAGAATGTACAAACCACTGTACTTTGTATTTTTCAATGTACAATATAAAGTTATAAATGGATGAGAAAGAACTATCATTTAAAGTTGTTCAATTATATTGATTTTCTAAAGAATTTCTATGAATTAGAGACAATAATGTTTGTCTTGATCAAAGTTTCCCAATCTGCCAAGTTAGTCTTTGACTTGATATCTGCATGTCAATTTCTGAGTCAGTTTAATTTCTGAGTCAGTTCCCTGGGGAACTACCAGGAAAATTACGTCTGAAAGGCCATTCTGTGCCATTATAAGTGTCGTTACGATGAAATTTTGAAATGAGATATTTCTTAATCTGGACTTCCATTTGGTTTCATTTTGGATCATAATTAAAAACATTTGGGGCTGGAGCCGTGGCTCAGTGGTTACGGCGCTTGCCTGGCATCCACAAGTATACATGTTCAAATCACAGTATTACATACACAACTGTTGGATCAACAAAAGCCACATGAAAAACTAAATAAAATTGACTCTCTCTCTCTCTCTCTCTCTCACTGCCCCTCTCTCATTCAAAAAAAAAAAACAAAATAAAATAATTCATCATGCATCTCCCACCCATATATGAATACAGTTGAAAACAAATAATAAAGAATCATAGTAAGGCAGATCAATTTAAAGCAAGCTCATGGAGGGGCTTGATGGTGTAGTGGTATTGCACTTGTCTAGCATGTGCAAGTCCGAGTCCAATCCTCAGTGCCACAGAAACCAAAACAACTGGTTAATGGGTGTTCATGTATTATTGTCATCCACTAACCAAGAGCCTTAGCAATTGCCTTTTATTTCTACCTACTCGAGTGTAAGTGGTATACTGTATTCCAATCACATAGCTGACACTTATGTATTATTTATAATATATTTCTAGATATTACCACACTATTTTTATTTTACGGATGAGGAAGTTGAGACAAAGGTCAAATGACTCTTCTAAGATTACACAGAAGGAAAATGTCATGCCTGGATATAACCTGGGGATTTATTGTATTCCAGATTCTGGGTTTCTTCCCCCACTTTGGATCCTGCTATATTTCAAACTGCTCTTTTTAAAATATTTAGGATTTTTTAAAGTAAAGTATATAAAGTATGTGAACTCCATCCATATGATTACTATCACTCAGTTAATTTCATACTTGATATAATTAGGTTTGTAAATACGACACTGTTTTCCTGTACTACAATTTAGGCAATTACACTACTCAGTTTCATTACCTTCTCAAGCTTGACATTGCATGTTGCATTAGATCTATTCCACATGAGCTGGGGTCTACTCTTGGCTTCGCTTCTGAGATTTTGTGTGAATTTGAGAAAACTATACTTCTCTCTGCCTCAATTTTCAATTTGTAATATTGAAATAATGAACCCTTCAAGATTCTCAGTAGGGAGATTTTCTCTATCAACA
The DNA here is from genome assembly GCA_004027875.1 of Aplodontia rufa. Taxonomy (NCBI): domain Eukaryota; kingdom Metazoa; phylum Chordata; class Mammalia; order Rodentia; family Aplodontiidae; genus Aplodontia; species Aplodontia rufa. The sequence continues at coordinate 222,626 of PVKS010000203.1, read as the reverse complement.
ATTCCAAATGGAAGAAACATATAAGTCTTTCCCACCATCATCATTGTCGCCAAAAGCTGAGTCAGTCAGTCAAAATAATCTTTGCAGAAAAAAAAGGAGGAATAGATCTCTTAAAATCTGCATTTATTTCCTTTTCTAGGAAAAAGAGCACAGTAATTCTGTAATACCATTACAAAATGCACAAGTCTAAATGAGAAAATGTAAGAATATGGTGTTGATTTTAGAAATATTTTGGCCTACTTTATGTTTTCTACATATACCACGCAGAATTCTATCTCTTTTTTTTTACAATAGACTGAGAAAAGACTCCACAGTTGTCAATTGTATATTTATACACATACAGACACACAAAAACATACAGAGATCTTCACATGTAAATATGTTCACATATATATATATATATACACACACATATATATGGACCTATATATATGTATGGGTGAAAGCATTTGGTAATATGTAGTTATTCTAATTCCTTAGAACTATTTTCTTTAATATTTAGATTACAAATGTGATACTAAAACTCCATGAACATAGCAAGAGAACACAAACAGCAACCACATAATGGGTTCATCTTACAGAAAGGAGTAGGAAGGGTGAAGATCTGTAGAAGTCATGGCACTCAAGATTTACCATCAAATATGCTATATAATATCAGGTAGAACCAAAATAAGGGGAATAGATTTAGGGGGGAAAACAATTCCTTATTAGCAATGCAGTATTAGCACAAAAAAAAGATAAAAAACTCCAAAATGTAAATCAACATTTCTTCTAGAATAATACCACAGTAGATTTATAAAAATAAGCTTTATAATAACACCACAGTAGATTTGTAAATAAAGAAGCTTTATATTTTAATTTAGTAACATTTCATCAGTCCTGCTTCTTTGGCTGGAAGGAAAAAAAAAGGTTCTTATTTTTTTTTAATGGCCAAAATCATAATTTTAAAAATACTTTATAGTTACTTTTTTAAAAATATTCTAATGGTTTCTATTACAATTTATAAGCATATTTCATACAATAATCTGACTTTACAAACTCTATAATATCTTCTTGGTAACAGGATGCTTTTATTCATTCATATGTTTAAAAATATTACTGAATGTCCAATAACTGGTACTGAGTTAAACTAAAGATGAGAGAAATCAGAGTGAGGAGTGCAAAAATAAATAAAATACAGTCCCACCCCAGAGGAATTCTTACAGTCAAGAAAAGGGTAACTTGCAAATAACAGGTACTGTACTGGCTGTAAATGAGGCTTTGGGTATATACTGATGTATAATGGTTAGCTCCAGATTTTACCGAATATTCTTGAACTGCTTGCTGTTAGACTTGATGTTACTGGCACTGTTTGTAGGATACTGTCCTAGTGACACAGCACAGAACTCTGCCCCTCCCCATCAGAACCCCACACTGCTGTGTTGCCACATAATTATATCAAGTGATTTCTTTTCTCTGGGAACCTCATGCTGTTGCCGTACTTGGCATCCTGAAAGACTTCTGAGTTTTACCCTAGTAACCCAGGACAGAACACTAGGCTCTAGGAAATTATCAAATATTATTAAATATTTTGTATAAAATTGAAGCTTGAAATTGAAACTCTTGAGCATGATATATGAATTTTGCTATGTTGCTTTATTGGTGCTTTAAGTCAATTACATCTTCTGTCATACAACTTTTCAGAACATGATGGACAAATGAGGGTACTCAATAATGTTTCCTTTTCTCACACTTAGATCTAAGGTAAGATTCCATATAAAATGTGTTTCGAAATATAGGATTATTAAAAACTAAGATAAAATGAAACCTTTATCCCAAAAATGTGAGTAATGGGAAATGCTATTTTTTCATGATATCAAAGCAATATAAACCAAGCCTTATATTCTTTATCTCTGTATTGCATAATATTTTTCAATAAAATCTTTAGAAAAATAGCTAAAGTGTATTACAGGTTGTTGTAGTGGTAACTAATATTTAAAGTGTCCAGTTACAGACTTTAATCTTCAGTACATCTTTTTATTGTGATGTCTCACTTGTTCTCTCTTGGTGAACAAAATATTTAGTATTTACATTGCCCATGTGATCAAACTACTCTCTAACTAAGTACAAAAATATTTATTCCCATCTTGATTCCTTTTACTGAATAAAGCAGCCAAAAGAATTTTTCTGTTATTAATTTGCTTAAATGATTTCAGAATTCAGAAATAATATTTTTGTCTTTTATAAAAATATTATAAAAGAAGATTATTGTTGCCATTGGGTAAATATTGATGTTAGGTCTTTATTTAACGATTTAGTCATCTACACTTCAGCTTTTTTGTGTATATAAATTCATACCTGTTTTCTTAGGTTTCACCATATATTACGAGAATAAAAATTAAATACAAATCTGAATTGTCACACAATTTCCTAATTTATCCAGAGGCAAATTGGTTTTTAGAAATTTCTATCTATATAATGCCATAATTTGTATTTATGTAATGCCATAAATGTGTGTCTTTTGAAAGAACAAACAGATATAACAGCAAACATCTGGATGAAAACTGAAAATTTCAGTGACATATCCAGCTGTCTCTAAACATCTGGAATGTGTAGACTTAATATTCCAATTCTAACTGTTTCCATTTTTATCTGGGCACTTGAAATACTGTAGACATTGTCTAACAAATATTTATTCACATCTTTAAGATGTGAAAACATGCAAAGAAAAATTATACAAATAAAATTTTCGGGTTTAACGATTATATCCTCTGTGATTAAATTTGTTTCCATCAGTTGTCTAGTGAACTCAATGTAAATAGGCACAAGAAACAGTCTTCTAAATAATTCAGAGGCAAAGGCAGTACTGGAACTGAGGAATTAGAACTATAAATACTTTAAGTATGAGAAATTGGATAGAGTGCCTCTGTGCTCTTCATCTGAACAAATTGCTCTCTGATTAAAAGGAGGATTCCTCCAGCTATTCCCAAGCAGCACGCTGGAGCCGCTAGTTAGTGGCCTCTGGTATTTCTACAGCTGTATCCCGGGATTGGAAGGAGTTTGCATCGGAGCTTACCACACACACGTTTCATGCTGAAGACCGAATTCCTGCTTCCAGGACTGCATGTCACCTTTGTCCTCCATTATAGCACAGCATTTAGGACTTGGGAATACTTTTCCTGCCTCAGTTCTAAAGCCTTTTTTTTTTTTTTCTCTATTTATAATTCTCATGAACCCGGTTCACAAGCATAGTGAATAGTAAAATCTTGCAGTTTCTTGTGCTTTTAAATAAACAATTCACATTTGCTATAGGTAAGTAACACATTGCATAGAAACTCTTTAAGGGCCACAAATTAAATTCTCCATTAAGTAATTTTAGTCTTACGGACCCACTTACATTCTAACATTATCTAACTCATTTTTTTTCCCCAAAAATGAATGTAAAGGAACCATTCAAGAGAGGAACAAAAGTTGTTAGAGGCTCAGTCCTTTTCACTTGGTCTTTAAAGAATGTCACAAAAGTAGCAGATACTAGTGATGATTCCTCTTTCTGTCATAGGTAATGAAATGGTCTATTTCATTAATAATAATTAACTGAATTTTCATTACTCTTAACGTTAAATTTTATACATCTTTCAGTTACGGTAAATGAAATTTTGCTTACCTAAGTATTTCATAAATCAATGACTAGTAAATTAAACGAAAATATAGAAACTACATGCAGTACTTTTCTCCTTTATTTGAATTATTATAATATATAATTATTACTATCATATGCTGAACCTCTACAATAGTCAATAATTTCAATAACTAGGAAAAAGTAATATATATAGATCTTACATTTTAAAATTTATATATATTTATATTTACATTATATACATATATTTATCCAGCATAAAATTAGATCTGATAAAAGAATTATAACATTAAAATCTATTCTAAATTAAATGCCCCCAAGTATTTTATGAGCAGTCATGGAGATGTGGAGAGTGAATGATTAAGACAAATTATTTTACAGTCAATACTCCACAAATGGTCAATTATTTTAGTCCTGGATTTATTATTTTATATATCACAGAACATTTATTTGCTTGTACTACTATACACATTTATGAAGATAATTTAAAAATTTGCTAAAATTAAAGCCAATACAAAATTTGAACTGGCTTCTCAAAATCTCCATAGGCTTCTCGGTTTTAAGAATCTATTATATAACATTTAAAAAGCCTCGTGTATTGAAGGAAGCCATATGTATTGTAGAAGAGTGAGTACGGCGCTCTTCAAAGCAGAAGGTTCTTCAGCACCACACTTTGCATGCTGATTCCGTAATGAAGTGTGTGATGTGCTTGAGGACATTATTGCTGATTTGCTGATTAAATGTGAATTAACATATATGCTTCCTTGTTGAAGAAATTGGGGATACAAATAGCAAATTCTTGAACTAATGAGAGGAGTTTGGTTTTGATGAATATTTACAGCAACAATTAATAATGTTCTTCAATAAAGACTCATTTTTCATGGGTATATGTGTATATAAACATACATATATATTCTCACACAGAGACATAAATATGCATATGTATACTAGATTTCTATATAGCTATCATCTATACATCTACGGAGAAAAATGATAGTCTTTTAAAATAAGAGACATTATATATTCTCAAGGGCACTTCAATAAGATAGGGCCTTATTTTCTGAGGTTTCTTTTTCCATATCATTTACATGTGCAAATGATCTGGGATCAGTTGCTTATTTCTCAATCCTTCATACAGGTAATATTTTTGATCACTTAGGAAAGGGTTAAACATGATTAACTCTGAATGGATCTTGCTTTATTACTAATCTGTCTTAAATTACCTGTCATATGTCTACAATTTTTGTATGTATGTGAGGACCAAAGGTAGTTTTGAGTTTTGTTCTTAGGGTTCATCACTCATCATCAGTATGTATTATTTATTAAAAAGAATTATCAGAAATATCTCTTCTCATCCCAAACTAAGAGTCTTTCTCTCACACTACCCTTAACCCCTCCACTTTATGCTAGGCTCACTTCTCCACTTGGAGTCAAATCACATTTAATCTTTCCAAATAGCTGGCACACCATGAATTAAACAAAGAAAACACCTCCGGATGACTATTAAATAATGCTGTAAAGAAATGAAGGAATATCTAAAATCATTGGCTACACAGATATTCTTGAATCAACTTGAATAGATGATATATCCAGTCATGGAGACAAATAATAACTCAGTGTATTCACAGAAATATATAGAAGGGAACCTGCGAGGGAGAGAGATTATGTAAAAATTGTGGAGCAAAAAGACAAACCACCATATGTTAGGCACAAAAAGTAATTCTCCTCTAGCATCCATAAAATGAATGGCTATTTTGAAAATCCTTGGCATTGGGCCATTTAATGATTTATGGGTAACAAACAAAACAAAATGTCTCTCATTTCCACCAATGGAGTTAGAGCCAACTAGGTGGGATTGGCCATTTATCTTGGCAGAGATATCCTGAATCTGTCTGTTTATTCCGGTAATTTTAGCTAGTTTACAAATCTGCAACATTGCACCTTTGATTAGCTCTGAGAAAAATGTTTTATAAAGGAGAAGAATCTCATATTGCTTCTATATTTGGCAGCCATAACTCTCTAAAAATGTCCATTTACCAGTCCTTGTGTACTCTCATGCAGCTGCTTTCCTCTTCTTCCCACTGTGAGATATTAAAAATCTGATAAATTCTCCAAATTTATCTGAGTAGAGAAAATAGTCAGAGTAAGTTTGTCCAATTTAAAAGTACCTTGTGACAGGAGACTTTTTAGACTGATTGGCTATGCAAAGTTGTTTATCTTAGACTGTGTGATAATATGTTGTAAATGGAAGCTGTGTGCTAAAAGCTGAAGGACTACTGGAGTGATTACTGACCCATAAAACAACAAAGCAGCGTTATATAATTAAAAGTTCAACTGTTTTCTTAGGGTCTCCATTTTTATCTAACATAAAATAATTTTCTTTGACACCTATTTGCTAATATAGGATTAGGAAAACCCTCCTTTTTCTTCTTTTTAAGCCAGATGACATTCAAAGAGAATTATGGATTATAAAAACTTATAAAATCCCCTGACATTGCATTAGGGAAGACACAAACCTGAGTCTGACTTCTTTTTGAGATTTTATGACTGATATTCAGGTGGGAATTGGAAAATTCAAGTCTTGTGTGATAGATATGTAAGGATTTATCATATTTGAATTTTGTAAAAGAAACCTGATCATTATTTAAAATCTTTAAAATGCCATAAATGTGGCCTATCATGAAATGTTTCACAGGTGTACTGATCATGACATAAATAAAGTAGGAGTAGCTACAAATAATTTGTAGCTCATAGGAATGCATATTTTATAGGCAACTATATAAAACTTTTACATGAAAGCATATCAAAGACTAGTTCTGATTTCTCCTGCAGATCTAGATGATTTAATATGTGTTGGTTTTTTCCCTTTATATGATATATATGTGTATATACATACATACATACATATGTATATATATACTTACATACATATGTATATCTATAATATTTGTCCTTGCATTTGAACTTTAAAGTTCTATCAGTCAAGAAAAAATATTTTAGAGACTACCACCAACACTAAAAGATACATTGGACCATATGAGGTTAGATTTAATATTTTTTGGTGCATGCATCTTATTAAGCTACTTGACCTAACTTCATGATATTTTGAAGTGTAGAAAAGTAAAACTTGAGAATGAAAATGAAAAGCATGCACATTTATAATAAACATTTAGAACAGTTTATAAGCGGAAATCATATAAGAAGTTGCTTTTAAAGAACATATTGGGCCAAGATATGGTTTACAAAGATAAACATTTGTAACATTAGAGCAAAATCAAAATAATGGAATAGCTGTTTTGGTATGAATGTTTGTTATCCCCAAATTCCTATGTTTAAATCCTAACCCCCAAGGTGATGGTATCAGGAATGCTGTCTTTGGAAAAAGATTAGATCTTAAAAGTTGATATCTTATTACTGGGTTAGCACCCTTCTAATGGAAACTTCGGATAACTAGTTAGTCCTATCAGCCATGTGAAGTTAGAATGAGATGACTGTCTATGCAGAAGCAGACCATCACCAGACACTGAATCTGCCAGTGTCTTCCTTGGACTTCTTGGACTTCTCACCCACTAGAGCTGTGACAAATTTTTGTTGTGTGTAAGCCAGCATATTATATTACATTATTATATAATCTTACATTATTATAATTATGATATCATATTATAATTATTATATAATATAAAATGAAATACTATCATACAATATTACAGTATATATATTGTATGTGTATAGTAGTCCCAGTGGACTAGGAGAAGTTGTATCCCAATTTAAAGAAGACAGATTTTTTAAAATTTAGTTTTAAAACTCGTCTATAACTTTAAAAGCCCAATCACCAGTAAAACAAAATGAAAAGATTTCACTGGGTTAAATACCCTGGGATTATTGGAGGGAATATGTCTTTGGATTCTGAAGAACAGCAAATTAAAGTTATAGTTAGGAACAAGCAGGAAACTCTGGGATACTGTCGCACCGTATTTTGACCGTAGCTGACAATTGTGTACTGTACATTTTGAAAAGCTAGAAGAAAGATATTGAACATTATCACCATAAAAAGATGATAAAAGTTTAAGAAAAAATAAGCTTAAGGTAAATTAAACATTATGCAGGGTATACATGTATCCGACATTACATGGTTCCCCATTGACATTGTGTGTGCACCTGTTAAAAGTAAAATATTAGAAAAGCAAAATTGAAGATTGAGCACACAATATATTTCCAGATAAGCTCAGCACAGTAACACGCAGCCCAGAAAATAAAAAATAAAGCCTTAAGTTTCTAAGTTAAGCTTTTGTATGGACTAAAAAGTTAATAAAGCTAACATTTGCATAACCAGGAATATCCTTCCACACAACCCTCTTTTGTGACATTCATGCATCACTTTTGTTACTACTTTTTCAATTGCTGTGTGTTCTGTGAGTTCTAGCATTATCTTCTCTAACTTATGTTCACAAGATTTTATATTTAGCACCAGCTCAACAGATATTTGTGTTACAAATGAATTAATTCAACACGGCTTGCATAGCAAAGTTTTTCTCCCTCTGGGTAATAGCTCTGTTTTAATGTTTATGCTAAAATTTGTTTCATGACCATCGTGATATATAAATCTGAATACAACAAGGAGCAAGTAATTTTAGTTTCAATTTTGTAACTCAAAGAGATTGTCATTTCTCTAATCATAAACATTCCAAGTATCAAATCATGGATTTTTATTCAGATTTTTTTCATTAAAATTGAATTTTTTCCTGACTAATGCATAGTAGTCCTCTAAAGACTTTTTAGTCTGGATTATGAATTTAGATTCCATATGCATACATCTCCTTTTTTCTTTAACGTGTAACACTACAAATATAAACTTATGGAATAAAAAATTATCTTCTACACAATATCAAATTTTCAATACTTTGAAAATTCCTCAACTTTTTGACCCTCTTTTTTTTCTTTTGAGGCTGTTAGATGATTTCAGGAATGGCTTCCAGTAACTTTTACATTGACATTTAGTGTGAGATGATTTGCTTTGGAAAATGGATCATTAGTAAACATGATATAAGCAGAAATTTTAAAAGCCCCTGCACATTGGAGTTTTCCTTCTCAGTGCTCTAGGGATATTTCTATCACCCACTGAAGAATCCCATGCCTGTCTATTTGAAGACAAAACCACATGCAGCAGAGACTAGTAGTCCCAATGGAGGCCCAAGCGGCTTTTAGTCAACCCAAAAGTCTGACCCACAGAATTCTGAGCAAACTGAATGTTGGTTATTGTTTGAAGTCACTAATATTGGGGATGGTTTGTCATAAAAGGATAATTGACAGGAAATTAAAATAAATTATTATTTTAAGTAAAAAATTGATTAAAATTGTATATGTGTATGTATGTGTATGTATATGAGATTTTTACACATAACTCTTTTCCAAACATAGCAAGTCAGCTAAGAAGAAAGAAGAGCTATCTATAATTTATTCACAATCTCAAACCTGATGTATAGAACTGTTTCTAAAAAGAAATGATTCTTGGATAAAAGGAGAACCTGTGATCTGTGACCAAAGGATGAAAGGTAACTATAGACCATCTTATTTAATAAGCACAGAATCTTGACTTTGCTTTTGCCTGAGAGCACAGTACTACTTCTGTAATTTCAGTAAATTGAAAATCAACCCTCATTTCTTATTTCTTTTGTTCTATAAAAGATGGTTGTATATACTGGAGTTCACTGTCTGAAGAGAAGGGTCTTAATATATAATTCCCTCCCCCTTGTTTTACTGTTACCAGTTAAAAATAAACAAATAAAAATAAAAGAAATGTCTGATGATAGATATTTTAGATTCTGTCTTCCAGTATGCCAAATGCTGCACAACTATAGAGAGAACTTTGTATGTGAAGTTCAACAGAATTAAATGTGCTCCGTAACTTAATTTATATTTAATAAAATATAGTCTGCCAATAAATAAAACAACATAAAATTATTCCCCTATATATCTCCACTACCAAGAAATAACCTGCCAAAGCTGACATCTGAAAATTCACAGAAAGATGATTTAAGAAATTGGATAAAACAACTTGCTCTCACAAGCTATGTATTCATTTGTCCACACCCTGTTGATACTTCCTCGGTTCCAAGGGGACCTCTGGAGGAGGTACATACAGTGAAAGAGGAAAAGAAACTCTAACCCTAAAAGAGCCAATCACAATTGTACTGTCCATAAAGATGTTTGCATTTGCTTTCAAGAATATTTTTGTAAAGATGAATAACTTTCAGCCACAGTAGGCTAGATTCTTTTAGCACAAATCAGAATCTGTAAAAGAAGTACTCTGTGAGCACTCATGGAGTAAATTGTTTGTCTAAATAAAATCTAAAAACGGAACCTAAAAGTAATTAAATTAAAATATTATTCATGCCTTTTTAATTAGGTTCCATAGATCATTAATAATTTCAAAGTATTCTTAGAGTAGGTACCAGAATTTTGAATTACTGAGACCAACACAATCTCAAAAACATTTTGAGTAAAGGGACAGAAATATGTGCCCTAGCCTTTCACCATTCACCAGGCTTCCTCCACTGGAGCTGCACCAATTGACTATTTTTGAATGTCAGAGTGTAAATGAAGTGACATGGGTCACTTCAGGTGAAAACATTCAAAGGTCAGTGCATGAACTTCCAATCGTCCTTACCTCCTGTGGTGACCAGGGACACCACATGTTCAGATGCCAGAGTCATATTGGGCCTGTGAGTGAGTATTAGGAATGCTGGACAAGTAAAGCTTTCAGAGAATAATCAAATAATGAACTTTTTTAAATGTAAGGACACTGAAGTTTGAGGGTTAATGTGTTACAACAACATGCATACTCTGTCCTAAGCAGTTCAGGAAACTAATGTGGGTTTACTAACTTTTATGTGCCAAATAAGATTTTTAAATACAAGCATACACAATTCCTTCCCAAATGCCATCATTATCTAAAATAAGTAACATATTTAAACCAAAAATACAGGAAGACCATCATTGCAGAATGAAGGATTCTTTCTTAAACTAAATAAATTATTTTCTTTAAACTATCATTTTATCTTTAATTTTGTCATTTTGCTGAACAAAATCTTCATTATCAAATAGTGCACCAGTCCTCCAATTGGTATTTAAGAATCCCACGTCTAGATACTTCAAAAATGGCAAGAGAAGATTATTGACCCAAAGCAAGTTCATGGGATGAAAATGTCCAGCTTTACCTGTCTTTCGGTGAGATCCAGATTCACAGCTATCTCATATCGCCTCAGTCTGGTTAAATAATTATGATGGGCAAATTCTGCTTCAAGTTCTCTGATTTGCTCTTTGGTAAACGCTGTCCTTTCCTTTCTGGGTTTGCTGTTGACTTCTGATTTGTAATTTCCTTCCTGGGAGTCTGAATTTAAAAAAAAAATGTAAAAGAGGATTATTGTTAACACATTCTTTCAACTCCATGCAATCACATCATTTATACTTTTTGAGTAACTACTTTTTCCCCATTCATTGTGCTGAATGGGGAAAAGACAATAAGACAATAAGACAATAAGATTGATCTCTCCTCCACAGAGTGAGAGACATTTCTTATTTTTGCAGTCTACCTTGTAGTAGCCTTATTGGGGAAGTATTTAATTTTCTTCTTATAAAATATGAAAAAATGTTTTGACTGCTCATAATATGATATTATTATAGCAAAGTAAACAAAAACTGACTAGAAAATACTTTCGGTATGAAATTTTTCCTTATAATCTAAATATGATTGAATACGGAATCCTGAAAAAGAGTAGCAACCTATTATATGAATATTTTAGCAAATAAATGTTTAGCAACTGGTCTCTCAAAGTTCAAGCTCAGACTGAGCATATGTAAAAGTATATGTGTACTGATTGGCCTTTTTATTTCTATTTAAGTATGTCCTTGAAAATAGCCATACACTTATCACATTTACTTCAATGTGGAATTTATAAATAAAATTGAGGTCACATCACTTAAATACAACCAATTTTAAAATATGTTTTCATTATATAAATGAAAAACATAAGCTGTACAGAATCTAGCATCAACTAATCCAAACATCAAACCGATAAGGCTTTACAAAAATATCAATAACTTGGAGCATATCATTCTAACTTTTTCTTCAGGGATCAAGCCATAATTAACCTATACCATTTTATTTATCCTCATAATATCCCTGAAAAGTAATTTAGAAGACATTTATAATATACAGAAGAACAGAATGTGTCTATAATGGAAAAAAAAATCCTGCATACACCAAGGGGGAAGTAATTATACTCAGCTCTAGTAAATCATGTCACATTTATCCTCAGTGAAATATCAACACAATCAAGACGAAGGGCATGCCACAGCTCTCCTGAATATTATTTCTGTTTCCTAATTATTTTTAAGCATGTACACACAAGCTGTGAAAAATTTATCAGATGGGAGTATAAATAACTCTTCTACGAGCCCAAGCAAGAGAAATGATTCAGGGAAAAATGTTTAAAGGTTACTGAGTGAAATTCTAATGAATTTTAATTGACAAATATATTGTGGTATGGTTTGTACATTGTCTTTTAAACTACATTTTTTTTTCATCTAGTGATGCTTACTTATGCCAAGATGTACAGTAACTTTTTTGTTTTTTAAGTGTCCTTTACCTTTCTGTCTGCTTGGAGGAAGTCTAAACTAGAGAGGACCCTGCATAATGGAAATGTGCTAGACAAGGCACTTCAATGTAAACACTTCTGTTTTGATTCTTAGCAGAGTCTAAGCTGACCAGATGTGTGGTTCTCTAGACCTTGCAGAAGTCGCAATTGTTTGCATCCATCTCTTGGCACACTGGGTGCTCCTTATCCTCCACTGGATATCAGTGCTGCAGTAACTGGTTACTGTACAAAATTCTTCATCATTCCCTGACCACATTTCTAGGCTTGTCACTTACCTCCGTGTTGACTGGCTTTCTACCTTGGCAGGCAGGTGGGCTTTGTCCCAATGCAAAAAATATTTTGTGCTATGTCACACATAGTTGATTATATCTTCTAAGAAGCCATGGGGACCAGGTGAGTCATGTAATAGATGAAGTGTGAGCTCTTGGTTACACATGTTTGCCTACCTGGTTTTGAGTGGAAACTGCAGCTCAACACTCACTTTTTTCAAGCCACAGATTTGCCAACATGCACATTGTTGCAGAATTTAGCTATTCTGGCATTGTGTGAACAAAACTTCCAAATGATTGATTTAAAAAATTTCCCCCATGGGCCGTGCTGGCAGACTGTAAACCCAGTCACAGCACAGAATATTCTGATAACAAGTCCTTCCCACAAGCATCCATGTTCTCACGTGAATGAAAACATTTTTTGCCAGTTTGGAGCCTCTCTGTGCCTAAAATCTGTGGCTGATTATTCTTTATGTGGAGACAATATTCCCTTCCTTTCAGTTAAGCAGCTCTGGAAGTTGAAAGCAAAGCCAGCATATTTTTTCTCATGAGCAATTCAGTTTGAATGATTCATGGTTAGCACATTCCCTTATGTAAGCATGAATGAACAAATTCACATTGAGAAAAGCCTATTAACTTGAATTTATTTTTATTTCTTTGAAACTGATCTCCTACAACTTTTGCAATATTCAAAAATGCTTCATAAGTACCACACATACACACAAACAAACACACAAAGCATGGGCCAATGCTTGGAAGGACAATCCCATATAAATGATCTATAGATGCATTCGTTATAACTGGAAATATGCAGCAGGAGGTTTATATATCCAGTGACTGGATTTAAACAAAAATCTGGCTATAACTCAACACTCAAATCCAAAAACAATTTACTGGATGTCTGTAGTCCAAACCAAAATTGCTCACAAAGTGAAATCCAGTGACTAAAAAGAAGTGAGCTGTGCACACTTACATTGACAATAATCACAGGAGCCATTAAATTGCAATTAATTTAACAAAGAGTGGGTGTGGGCATGTGCTTCCTGATATCATCACCTAAGAGGAGTGTCAAAGTAGCTGAAATAGCACCAGTGTTGATTAATCCAGGGGACACTTTTTAATCACGGTATACGTTCTGTTGTGGTTTTCACTCAGAATGTGCCCACTTCTATTAGAAACATGCTCCTTGGAATTGCATTTCTGAACTGGAATATCCCATAATATTGGGGTTTTAAACCATTTAACTTTTTTCTTTCTTTCTTTCTTTCTTTTTTTTTAAGTTTCCAGAGTTTATCACTTGCTGACTCCAAGACCACTACTATTACCATCTGACAAGCTACCCTTTGGTGGAAAATGGGTGTGAGTCTTGTCAAAGCTTTTGGCAGATTTCACCTCGGCTGCCATCTGTTTTCCAGCTGTTTCAACTGAGGCACAGCACCCTCCGTTTTTGCCAGCCTCCTATATCCTATGCCAAATGGTAGGTGTTGAGGGGGAAATATGGTAACTGCCTTCCTTTCTTCCCTACAACCACAAACAAAATGTCACCCTTCGTACAGTACATTCCAAGGTAAAATATTACAATTGCTGTTTTTTTGTCTCAGATATTTCAATGCACTTCTGAGTGTGCCCTTTCAGACATGTGCTTTCAGGTGTGGCTGGGAGTCCCAGTTCCCTGACCTGTTGCTCCCTGGGACTATACTAATGGAAGAAGTCTGTGACACTTCCGTGGAGGATAAAAACTGCCCTCCAAGGATCACTTCTGTCTAGAATTTAGAACTTCTCCACATGTGACATTTTATTTCCCTTAGTGCAGGAGGATGCCAAAAGACAATAATTTTTTATGGAAGACAAGTGATGTGAGGGCTTGGTGTGTTCACTCATGGCACAGGATGATTTTTAACAAAGGTGAAAAAGGTATGGTTGAGTGTAGTTTTGGCTACTCTGGGTAAACTTTATTAACTTGCTTAAATGAAGAACATAACTTACCTATGTCTGTAAAGCATTAAAATGTAATGGAACGTCTATATGACTTGTTCTAAAATGAATTCTTGTTTCATATCCTGAAGAATGTATAAATACTAAGGGTAACCATATTTTAATCTTTTGCAACTTCTTGTATCAATGCTTTGTAGACTATTCAAAATGAGAGATATTCTTTTATTTTCAACAAAGTCACATAATTCTATAGGTGTAGCTAAAATTATCTACATAAATAAATTATAAGATAATCTTACGGATGCTAGCAATTTTTACATGCAAACAGAAAATTACCTCTTTCCTGTGGGCATTCATACAACTTGCTACTGTGTTCTTAATGAGCAGATATTTCAACCCCTCCATTTATTTTTTTTTCAAAGTAAATAACCTTCCCCAGGGTTTCTTAAATCCTTTTTAGACCTAGAATAGAAGCACTTGAAAACATCCATTATTTTTGTACCTCTGATTTTTAAAATGTACAGCCATGATAACGCTTTCTCTTATCAAGTTAAACTAAATTTACATATCATGAAAAGGGAAGTTTTATAGATTTTTAAAGTGACTTATCATGATGACATTCATATTTAAGATCCTATTATTCTTCCACGGGCCCAGTGCTCTTTTTCACCTATGGTATTCCTGCTTACCACCTCCTTCACTATCTGTGGAAATATCTAACCTGTTCTCAGGGAAAAAAAATAAGCCAGATCAATTCCATTTTAGTGAAATTGAAGATTGATCAGTTTTATTACATTTGTTTAGGAGATTATACATTTTGCACAAATAATTTATAGAGAATATCCATTCATTTCTAATAGGGCATTAAAGTTCTTACTTGGGAAGCTATATTGAAAAATTAATTGTACATAGATAAAAAATTTATATTATTGGCCTTCATTTTGTTTTATAACCTTGATTTCTTCCTTAAATGTTTAGGCTTTTTTTCATACAACTAATTCTAAAACTAAGATTAATGAAATTTTAATATACTTTATTGTGTCAATACTATTTAAATAAGAAAATACTGTATTTTCTAAAATATGCAACAAATCATGCAGTACAAACTAATGATTTAAAGGGGAAAGCATGAAGATCTGGGATGCTTTATAATATCTATATATTTTTTAGATTACATTTTAGAAGGGAAAAGAATTCTGATTTCCAAAAATATCTTAACATTGATTCATCATAGCCTGAAAATTTACCAAGAAAGAGAAGAAATAAGCCCAGTTCAAGAGTGTCTCACTCTTACATGTGTGATACTCTTAAATGTGTGTGAGTGGGGGAGACAGAGACACAGTAAATGCAAAAAACAGCACACAATGATTCTTCAACTGGTGCAAATTTAACAGCTTAGCATGAGTTGGACATGAAAAATTTCAAAACATGCAGCTAAGCATTTACATTAAAATTAAATGGCCAGGTCTCTAAGGTCATGTACCCTAGATGTAGCTGTTTCCTTGGAGCAGGGAGTGATCTTGCCTTGGCATGGCATTGCGTTCCTGGAATAGACTTAGCAGTGTCATAACAAAGGCTTTTTGCTTTCTCCTTTCTCACCCAGAATTTTGCCATGGTGGAAATTATAGGAAGTTTAGTCAATTTTTAATTGGTACCTAATCCATAACTCTGTTTAATTCCCTACTCTTTGTAGCTATCAATATATGAATTCAGTTTTGCTTCATAGCCTATTTTAATGGAGTTCTTCTACATTTAAATAATGTGACTCTAACAATTTTACTTTAATTTCATTATCAGCCCCTTTCTGTGATTTGTCTACTATGTAATTATTCCTGATAGCAAGGAGATAGCCAATTTAACGGTTCCTCTTCCATGATATAAGGACAAAGTGAAATCCACAAAATAAATTGATAAAATTAATATCATAATTGATGCAAAATTTCAAATGCATATAACAAAGCAGTAAAGCAGTATTTTCATTTAAATATTTAAAAGAAGCCAAAGATGGGGCTAGAGCAGTGGCTTCGAGGTTACGGAGCTTGCCTGCTTACCTTGCATGCGCCGGTATGCGAGTTCAAACCCCAGCATCATGTACACAACAAAGTTTCAGAGGAATAAAAGTCACATGAAAAACTAAACTAAATAAAAATTGCTTCTCTCTTTCTCTCTCCCTCTCTTTCTCTTTCAAAAAAAAAAAAAGGTCAAAGACACACTATGGGCTGCTAATGAAATTCACAAGAGTCAAATTTGGCACCGATTTCATTCTTCTCACTACAAATTTTAAAGCACTTAATATAAAAACAAGCAAGTACATAATTACTGGACAAATCTATGCCTTGAAAATCTTGTTCTACATTTCTAGGCTTAGAAACTGGTTAGAGATATCCATAATTGGCCATATGATTCTTGCTATATTCTTAAGAGAAAACACAAACTACAAAAGATCATGGCTATCCATCTACCTAACTAAAAAGGGCATGTGTTCTGGTTGTACCTGTTAATAAAAGCTCTCCCCCAACCCTTCGGGATGAGGAAACGTGGTGAGATATGCTGGCATCGAGCATTCCATTCCATTTTCTCTGATGATATTAAAGAGGTTGACCTTCCTATGATCTCCTATCAAATGTTTGCTCCTTTCTTAAATTCTTACCACACTCTGCCACTATAAGAATGCTTTCTCTTCTTTACTACAATGAGGATTTTGATGCCAACTGTTGTTCTAGTTTGCTCACACACTGAAGGTTAATACAGATAATATACTTGCATTGCGATTCATGCAGAACAATTAGGAAAAGTTATAAAGGGAATTCAAGCCTCCACACCTGTACCCCATTATCTCATATTCAGCTCCTATGACAGAAACTGACTTGGAATTCCTTGGTGTTACTGTTATCTTTAGAGAGATGTGGAGAAAAAGAAACTATTGTTACAAATTAGGGACAATAGGTAATTTGGCAGTGAACAAAATTGTGGCACTTCTAATTTACAGCTGCAAAAGGGACTGAAATCTCTTATGACATAGGACAACAACATATGCATCTGCAGTGAGGTTCCAGGAAATTTAGTACCACTTCTGCTAATAACTTGGTAAATTTGGACATGTAATGGGGAAGTCTCATAGAGTTTTTTTCAAATAAAATTATAGAAGATAAGTCTGCATCTTCTCAAAATAGGGAGGCTTGCACATATACTTTTCTGAGCCCCCTTTTTTATTGTGGTGACATTAATATATTTTTATAGTAGTTACTTATAAATTAACAAGATTTTAAGATTTTCATTTATCTTCATGTCTCCATTGTTCACAGGACTCTACTATCAAGGAAAATTAAGGTTATGAATTTTCCTTTTTTTTTTTGTCTTACCAATGCTACACACCTAATTCTGAAACTCTTCATGGATCAGCATTTTAAAGATACAAAGATAGCTCTGAAATTTTGTTCCATTAGTAGAATTTAAGTGACCATCACCTTAAAAATAGAAAAACCATTACTTAATATTGCTTTATATTATTAATTTTCAAATTACTTTTACACACCTCTTATGTAATTTATGGAAGATGAGGAAAATTAGCATTACCACTATTTTTATATCTGTAATGATATTTTTAAATGTGTTCAAATAGAAAAATGCCAAATCAATGTCACTATGGTAAAATTTAAAATCCAAGAGACTGAATGTTGTACCAAGTAAAGGAATAGACAGCACATATCAGAATTTATAACCTCAGCAACATTAACATTTTGAACTGGATAATTATTGCTGCATTTTTATTCAATGGAAAATGAGCACATTCAAAGTAAGAGTTTCAGGAGGCAGGACTGCCCTGGACACTGCAGGATGTTTAGTGACATATCTAGCTTCTGTTCACTAGATATCTGTAGCAAGGCCCAACACCACTTTTAGTGTTACCAGGGGAAATACCAGACTTTCAGTTCAATAATTTCAGATAAATAACAAACAATGTTTAGTGTGTTACAAATATTGCATACATAATGCATATATTTAAAGTATTGAACCTTTATTGGAAATTTGGATTTAACTGTCTACATTTTAATTGGATAAATCTGTCAACCTATCCTTGTTTTTTTTTTTTTTAAGAGAGAAGGACAGCGAGAGAGAGAGAGACAGAGAAAGAGAGAAACAACTTTATTTAGTTTTTCACATGGTCTTAGTTGCTCCAACACTCAGTTGTGTACCTGGTGCTGGTGTTTGAACCCAGGTCTTCGTGCTTGCCAGGCAAGCTCCGAAACCGCTGAGCCACCGCTCCAGCCCCCTTGTTTTGACATTAAAAAAGGTGTCTAGACATTATCAATGTACACTTAAGGGGAAAAAATCACTCCTAGTTGAGAAAGATTCCATACAGTGTTTGGGGTAAGACATTGGTAACTCTGAGTTTTACAGTTCTCTAAAAATGACCAATGTGATTCATAATTACCTGTGTGCAAATAATATCACTTTTATGATGTTATGACCACCCTTGTGGGCAATTCTGATCTCTTTTAAGTCAATGACTATTGTATGCAGACAAAATTGCTCAAAAAGAGATTTTGTCAAAGCTCATTTATTTAAATGTATAACTGTACAGTAAGTGCCTCTAAATAACTTCAGACATTTGGCCATAGAGAAATGGTACATGTGACGTCAATATAGAAATTGTTTGCTATTTCTCTTGTATTCCTTTAGAGGTGATATACTTTCAATGGATTTCTGAGGGAGACATTATATTTCTACAATAAATGAAAGTACATAATAACTTATTATACATCATTTACTCTATTAAATGCATAGTATTTAACAATTGGTGATTGAATGAATAATATTTACTTAATATGCATAGATTGTAGAAATTGAGAAGATTTTTACAAATTACCTTTTTCTACTTGTTCTATCTATTAAAAAAAAAATAGAAGAAAAATGAGGCTCAGAGTGGCCACAAGGCTCGTCAGAGTTTGTATGATGCAATAGCACTTCTAAAACTTAGGTTTCATTCAGTTACAGCAACCAACATAAATAAATTTTCTGAACTGTCTAAATATACTCTACACATTGGATGACCTTTTCACAAAAATAAAGATTGGAGAAACACCCCTTTTAATTATGATGCTAAATACCACCATGAAAGCTAAACACTGAAACAGAATCTTGATTAACTAAGATGCCAGATATGTGGATATGACCACCACAGTGCGTTATTTCTCTGTCTACTCAAATACTATTACCTTGGCTTTCTTAATCTTTAACACAGGATTAAAATGAAGAGGAGGACATGAGGTACAATGGTGCCTGCACATTGTGAATACTCAACAGTTGCTCGTTCTAGCCATCATTAGAGAGGACTGTGGCCTCACGCCTCAGTAATTGAAACTTACAGATTTGACAGAATGAGGAGTTAGAATACATTTTTAAGGTTTGAAAATTTATTTTAAAGGTGGAACTCAGTCTGAAGTCTAGGAAGTGTGGAATTTAAACAGTAACTAATAGTGCTCCACTTTACTTTGGAAATGGATGAACTCTTAAAAGGATCTGTGTGCTGTTTTGGCTGTGGTCTACAAATGAAGATGAAGGATTAGTAATGATTTTCCACTGAAACTGGAGGTGACACTTTACAAGGCCCAGTGGGATAAATGCATGAATTTTTGTTTCTTCTGAAAGTTTTGTTGGAAAATTTAATTTATCCAAAATTTAATTTATCCAAACCTGGCATATATAGTACACTGGAGTCTCTCTCTGTGTGTGAGCATGTGTTCAAATGTTTTTCTCTTTTAAAGTATCCTAGAAAAGAGATCCATGGATTTTTTTTGAACAACCTTACAAGATTTTAACAAAATAATATAAAATGTGTATATATTCTGGATATTGCAATTACCCCCAGGAGTGCCCTCCCCAATTACCCTCCCTTATCCCACCCTTCCCCTTCCCACTACATCTCTAAAAAAAGTATTAGGTTGTAAAGATCCATGGATTTAAGAAGATAAAAGTGTCAATTTCTGCCTTGATGCTAGTGTATACAAAATGCTTAACCAACATGTGTGTGTTTGTGTTGGTTGCTGGGGATTGAACCCAAGACCTCACATGTGAGGCTAGTGTTCTACCACAGAGCCACGTTGCCAGTACTAATATTCTTACTGGATTTTTTAAAAAGTCAAAAAGGAAGTATTTGCTAAAACACATCTAAAATCCCATTCTATAAATATTGCGCTCTTATTCATTTACTTGGAAAAATCTAAACCTTTCTTCATACACAGGATTTAAGAAGGAAATCACCTAGATAATTGTTTAACCACTGATAATCACATTGAAAGATTGATGGCCAATGGTTCACAAGTTAATTTGACTTCAATTTCATAGTACCAAAGAAAAATTATAAGATAATAAACTGTAAGTGAAAATAATAAAATAAAAATAAATTTTAAATCCCAAAGAAGCATAGATTGCAGTTAATAAAGCAAGCAGTCCTTTCTGTTGCCTGTCCTGGTAAATTTCAGTGCTCTGTGGTCTATTTCTCTGTCGTAGCTGTACTGTCATGAAGGAAAACAGTCTTGGGGTGACTCATCTGCATTATATTCAGTTTGTAATTGTTTTTGTAAAAGCATTTTTCCTGATTAGAAGTTTAAAAATATAGAATTTAATTTATAAAAGGATATTTAAATACTTCCACAAACAGAATTCTATTCACATTGGTCAAGGAGTACTTGCTTTCTTAAAATAATAAAGTAAAAATAAGTGCCCAATACTTAAATCAACCTCATGGATGATTTAATAATTTATTCATAAGTCTGATGTAAATGTTTTCACAAAGTATGAAAATGACAAAAAGTGCTGACATTTCCCAAAATGTACAATCGTGTCCACCTCCTCCTATCATTGTTGCTGTTTCTGAACAACTTACATATATCAATTTGGGAAAAACTTCAAATATCTTTTTTTCTGAAAAAAAAATCTCAAATGTATGATCCAAAGAGAGGGATGAAATGATAATCAAAAAGAATATTTGACTGTAAATTGTTATAAAGTACTAGCTTATCCATATAGAATACACAGATACTAGTGAAACAGAATGGTTGCAGTTTCTAAAAGATCATGAATAAGAGAAATAAACACAAAGCTGTAGTTTAGTTTATGGATGCTAAGTGAAGAAAGAAGTTGGGGTTAGAGTAACTGATTCTATTGTTCCACTTCTTGGACAAAGAATGTATGAAATCCAAAATAATAAGAAAAAATTATACCAAATTTTATATTGTATTAAATGTGAGTGATCTTCTATACCTCTTTCTAATATCTACCAAGATACATAGAGGCAATTTGAGGCACTCCACCAAGACTGAAAATTTGACATTTAATTCATATGTTATATATCACAACCTTTATCTTTTGCAATATTTCAAAATTTATTAGTATTCAATTTTAGACAGCAATCAGTATTCCGTTACACGGTGGAGGGAAAAGGGCTTGAAGTGTAAACATTTTTGTTGTAATTAACACCTCTGCTTGCACACACTAAGAAGTAGGTGATTTACTGCTAGGATATAATTCTCTAACACACACAAAAGAAGTCTATCACCTGCTTATCTTAAAATAACTTTAAATTAGTAGAAAAATATCACAGCAATAAACATTTTAAAGTGTTACATTTATTAAACTGATAGTGGATATAATTAAAGGCGTATAAATTGTATATATTTGTTTTGAAATGTTTATTTATTTAGAAGGGATGGCTTGTGGAAAATAGGAGATTTTCAGCCAGGGTACTTCAGCTGAAAATCTATTGTGCTACTTGGTAACTAGCTGTATGGTCTTCTAACCTGTTAAGTCTTTTGCAATTCAGATTCTCCACCAACAAACCCAGACATGATTGTTATAAAGAGGATACTTAGGGAATTTAAAGTATGAGATACAATACATTCAATAATACGCACTTAGTAACTGAAATGTTTACTATTTTATTTATGGTCTTTTAATTTCACATGAATCATGCATCATTTCATACCTAACATATAGAGAATATAGATTTTCTTTTTTGAACTCGATTTTAGAATGAAGATTTTTATTTTCTAGCTTTTTTTACCAATATATATTTTAAAGACCCAGTTGTGCTCATAATTTCTTTGCTAATCAAGGATTAAGTATATTTGCATTTAAAAAATAATTGGTTTTTGCAAGTCTGTATTGTTTTACATATTTTCTTTTTATAATTTTTCTGTTAGAAAGTAGTCAAAATTAAAACATCAATTGTTTTTCTGAGTCTAAATAAATGACACTTTTATTTTCAAAGTAAAAATAAATTGTGAATATGTTTCAATGTGAATGTATATATATTTAAACATTTAAATTATTGCCTCATTTATTCACCATTGGTCACGTATTCATTTAGTCTAATTCATGCAATTTTTCATATGTATTTATATATAGCATTTTAGATTTTTGATTATCAATCATGTAAGCAATATTTGATCTCTTTCTAATAACAGTGAATTATACAGAGTTGTATGCTGATACAAGAGGAGAGTGCTTGGATTTGTGTAATTTGTACTTTGCATAATGCAAATACACTCACCATAGTGAATTCTAAGCCACATACCTAAATTGTTGTTAACTGGCTCTCAAACTTCCTGAAAATTTAACAACCAGCTCCACAGAGCACATCCTAACTGATCCCAGTATACCCAGCATGCAGCACCTTACTGGTCCATACACTAAATCCTGGTATTCAGTGAACATTAAATAGTTAGCACTAACATCCTCAGTTTGGTGGTAATAGCTATGGAAATGAAAATTATTTGTAACTCCTTTGTTCTCAGTTTACTGCCTGCCTTACCTTACAGATTTCTTTCTCTCTCTCTTTCTTTCTTTCTTTCTTTCTTTCTTTTTCTTTCTTTCTTTCTTTCTTTCTTAACCATAGATTGAACCTAAGGGCTCTTCACCACTGAGCCACATTCCCAGCCTTTTTTATATTTTATCTTTAAATTGCTCAGGGCCTCCCTAAGTTGCTGAGGCTCGCTTTGAACTTGTGATCCTCCTGCCTCAGCATCCCAAGTCGCTGGGGTTATAGGCATATGCCATGGCACCCGACCCTTACATATATCTTAAAAGGACAAATGGGATTATATATATGAATGTACTATATAAACTGACTTGTAAATAAATATAACAATTTGTGAAAAGTTCCTTTAACACTATGAAAACATATTTATATGATGTAATTGTTTTTCACCCCAGATCTCTGATGAAGTAACATTGGCTTTCTATTATCTCTGTCACACACCTACACACTTAGTTCTTCCTACTCTGGAGTATATAATTTCTCAGCTGAAGGACTGAGGCTTTTTTTAGCACAAAAGAAAAACTTTGAACTTGAGTTTGTGTAAGTATATCAAAATTTTGCAAAATGCATGAAGTTAAAACTCTTGACTACTGCAAATACTGTTACTTAATTTATTATATTTTGAATGCTTACTTTTATTTTTTATGAACTGTGTCACATACTTAACTACAAAGAAATATTTTTGTAACAGAGGATTTCCATTTTCCTCTCTGGCATCCACATAGCAGAGAGAACATGACCCTTGATTTTTGCTTATTTCGCTTAACAAAATTGTCTCAAGTTCCATCCATTTTCTTGCAAATGATATAATTTCATTTTTCTATATGGCTGAATAAAACTACATTGTTTATATATACCAAAAATGAAAAGAAAGGTGGAGAGTGATGGCAAGCAAAGCAAAGCAAGCTCAGCAGCATGGAGGAAGAGGACCAGTGTGTGGGAGGAAGGAAGAGAAGGGGAAGTGCTAGAGACAGACATTGGCCAAACATGTACAGGCACTAATACGTAACAACAAAACCCACCATCACGTTCAACTTTATGCATCAATAAAAAAGAATATTTCCAGGAATACAAGGTTTTCAAAATGAAAAGAGAAAGCTCGATAATTCAAAGTTACATCTAATCACAACTTTAAGAAGGGCTCCAAAATTATTCATTTTTTAAAATCCCACTCACATGAAACTAATACCTAGAGTATGAAAAAATGATGAATGAAGTAGCAAATCAATCACCTTCTCCCTAAGGTTAAAAACTTATTTTAAAAAGTGTTCTATCTTTCAGTATCCTTGAAATACTTATGTCAGAATATTTTTGCAACATTAATTACAGTTTATATATAAAGTTATTTACATATTCAATGTGTTCACACATGGACATACATACTGAGAAACAAATATTTTAGTGTATTTATATAATAAACCATAACTAAAGCTTAAATTTTGTCTAATGTTCACAAAGCTCAAATATTAGAAAATTTCCTTAAGTTAGGTATTTCAATAGTTCAATTGGAATAAAGTTTATCTTAACTTAAGTAAGGTCTTTTCTGATAGATACCACACTTGTAAACATTAAAGTTTCTGGTGAGAAAAAGAAATCATCATGCAATTCCCACAAATCTATGATACTCAGACTCATGTAAAATGGATGCCGGAAGAATACAGCGATTGCTTGTTATTAACAATAATGTAGATTTAACTCATGAACCCACTATAGCAAACCTCAGGGAGCTATCTATGCCTTTTATATTAAATAGTAAGATGTTTCTCGACATTTGGCTCAAGAACACATTTTAGTCAATTCTATAGCTAAATAAGCTCAACAAACATTAATATTCTGCTTATTATTCAAGAGTCTCCTTTGACGGTTTGATTGATTTGTTTTCTCTTTTTTTACTATTTCCTCTCTTAAACAATTTTACACATTAACGTAGAAATTCTCAAGAATCATGATCTAGACTGTAAACTGTGAAGATGAAATCTGTAATGACTAAACTAAAGAATCTGGGAACAGTCAAGACATACTAATGACAATGCGGTAAGTAGAACTTTTTAAATTGCAAAATCAACAATAACTAATTAGGAAAAGTTCCATTACAACAGTTTTCCCAATAGTGCTAATATGTAATTTCTCATTTGAAAAGTTAACCATTTAATAAAACAATAGGTCTTCTAAAACTATTTAAGTTTGGGGGAAAAAATCACATTTCTAAAATTAATATGTATGCATTAGCTTATAAAGAATTGACTTCAGAACTCATGTTTTTAAACTTCCCAACTTGTAAACAGTGTTTCATAATACTCATAAGAAAACACCAAGTAATGGAAAACTTATACTGTCAGAAGAATCTTCTTTATTTGCTCACCAAAGTGGGGAAGTCTGGACTTGAAAATGCTGAATATTCACTTGGGGAACTTATTAGTGGGAATTATTCCATAGCATTCAAAGTCATCCTTAATGACTTTTTAAAATTAAATTAAAACATATCATATTAATACACAAACCAGTTTTGTTTTTTCTATATTTAAATAATTTAAAATGTAAAATTTAATGTAATACTTGCTTCTCTGAATTATTAATAAGAACAATGAGTTTTCAGATAAAACACAGCTAAAGTAAAACTTTGCAAGTGTAACATAAAAATAAAAACACAACTTTGAAGCATATAATTACAAGACAAAAGACTTTTTTCTTTAAGCATATGGCCAATTGCACATAAAAATAGATCTATGCTGTTGCATGTAGGGAAAGAGCGCAAGCATTACATCACACAGTATGTAAATGAGAGGTTGTATTGGAAGGCTTCAGCTGGCCCTTTCATGGAACCTGTATAATCACTGCTGGATATAGAGGAAAGGATAGTAGGCCAAAGAAAAAGATCTGGGTCCTTTATTGTTACCATTAAAGTCTTACATAAAACTGTCTCCACATTCCATAAAAATGCCATGGTGCTTCAGGAAAAATACAGACCTGAGACAATAGTTTATTTTGGCTGGAACTAAAGTTCCAGAACTGAAGAGTAACTGCCAGAAATAGGAACCAGCTTTGAGAAAAATTTCACTGAAGTAGGATGCAGCGAAAGTGCCGCAGCACTAACATCCTCGCACTTGGGGAAATCTGAATCAAGGGCCTTTTGTTAAGAACCTTGTGACATAATTAATCACCAAGAGGAAGCAGGGAGGCTTGAGGTTATAGTCTAGTTGTCCAGGGAATTACCTCTTCCTTTGGCACCCACTTGCCAGCTCAACTATAAAATAGGAGAAGAAATGTTTCACTCTATAAATGATTGAAACTGGCTGATTTACATGAAATTAACTTGCTCGGTAGCTAAGACCCAGTTGACCTAGGATTTGGGAGGCCTCTCCCACAACTCCGAATAACAAAAACAAGTCACCACCTCTGGGATGCACCTCTCCATTCCTACTTACCCACTTCAAAATGAGTAGTTCTCCAAAGATTGTGCTTACTCTGATCTTTTGTAATTTCCGTATCTTAAAAAAGGTCACCATTTTCAAGGTATAAGCTACCATATGCATCCACTAAAATATATTTATTGAATATTTATAATGATGTGTTAATCACTAGGAGAAGAACTGGTAAAATACCATGCAATTTCTTTTTTTTTTTTTTTTTTAAAGAGAGAGGGACAGCGAGAGAGACAGAGAAAGAGAGAAACAACTTTATTTAGTTTTTCACATGGCCTTAGTTGTGACAACACTTAGTTGTGTACCTGGTACTGGGGTTTGAACCCGGGTCCTTGTGCTTGCCAGGCAAGCGCCAAAACCACTGAGCCACCGCTCCAGCCCCATCCATGCAATTTCTTAAAGGAGATTATAAAATTATGGGTGGGGAAGGCATCAGGCATAGTGATCAAAAGAAATCCTGAAACAGCTAAAAATATCAAGGAAAGTACTTAGTTCCAGAAGATACTCAGGTACATAATCAAACGAAGAAAATGACATAAAATGGAGGAATCCTGAAAACTTTAATGAATGGATCACATTTCATTTATGGTGCTACTGAGGGAAAAAAGACAGAGCTTCCTCGATGCAAAAAGACTTTCCCAGGTGACTGGAAAATAAGAGCAAAAAGGTAACATTAGGGACTGGTGGGTGCAGGAAACAGTAAGTACCTGGAAGATGGAGTACAGATGAAAGAGATGGTGGAGTCAATCCACAGAGAGTTTTAGGCCCTATGGTGCCTCGAACAAAAAACAGGTTGAGGGAGGTGGTGAACTATTTTGAACAGAAAGTGTATTACAGCAAGGAGGAAGGGGCATGAAAAATATACAGGTGCCTGGCCTGGGGGCTCACAGGGCCATCAAGGGTAGAACAGGACACTATGCAGCTAACAAACCATCAGGATCTCAGTGCAAGGCAGCCCAGCAGAGTCTGCACTAGTTATTCCTGGATAAGGCAGCTCTCATTATGACAACATTGCAGAGATTATATGAAGAGCTCATTGTGTGTATTTGAACTGTTGCAAGGCATTTCATTCTAAATTCTGAAAGTTGGCGACCAGATGGCCTTTAGCTCGAAGATTTTTTGAGTATCCACAATTGAGTTTGGAAGTTACTAGAGCTCTCACTTCCCACTCTTCCAATTACCTACAGGGAATTCCCAAGTGACTGGTTTGCCATTCCCTACAAATCAACACATTCTGAACTTCTTCTTCACAAAAATTACACTAGCTTCCTTCTCCAACCTTTCTATTACTGACACAAGTTTCCCATTTTCCAGCTCAAAACCCTTGAACCATTTTAATTCTTTCTACTTTTCTCAATCCAAGATAAACTACTAGCTGTAATGTTCTGTGTCATTTTCCTCTGAAATGGAAAACAAGACCTGAGTCAGATTCAACAGCTTGTGCTAAACCTATTCCAATAACCTCTTAGCCCAATTCATAGTTTTTTGTTTTGTTTTGTTTTGTTTTGTTTTTTTACCTGTTCTTTGGGCACTTTCCACTTTGTTTTTACTCTACCTTTTAAAAATGTTTCTATTTTATCTTGCTAAGTATCATCTGTGCAAATTATGGTGATCTGATTACTGAGTTCCAAAAGTATTGCAAACCAATTCCATCTCCTATGAATCCATTATTCATCAAATGTTCACTGAGTGTTTTCTATTTGACAAAAATTGTGACAGGCAATGAGGAGACACAATGATGCGTAAAATCATCCCTTCCCTTGAAGGTCCCAGCTTTGGACAGAAAGAAAGAGAAGTGGAGGGAGAGAAAGCATGGATACCGATTATGCTCATCTTTGTACTTTTTCATATTTAACAATTTTAAATTATAAAAATGAACTAAAAATGACTCAATGCAGTCAGTGAAGGAGATGGAGATACACTGGAGGGTTTTCTGTAGTGTTTAGAGAAGTAGAAAAGAAGCATTCTGTTTGCCTTTCTTTTGTTAACATGGACTTCCTGAATAGGAAGTTGTGAGCCAGGGAGTGAAAAATGGAAAGCAGTTTGCCTAAAAGAAAACAGGGGATGCATTTAAACCAGAATAAATAGGAATGAGAAAGAACATATGGAAAGTGCTGGGAACACATCCTTCCTCAAAGTGCAGACAGCAGGGAAGTTAAACAGAGGGAAGATGAGACCAGAGCCAACCTGTGAGAGTGTTTGATTTCTATGAGAATTATCTGTAGGTAACAGGAAGCCATTGTGAATTTAAAACAGAGGAGCATAAAATTGGTTAGTGCTATATGCTGAATCTTCAATGTCTCCACAAGGCCCATGTTTTGAAGGATTAGTCCCCAGTCCATGGCAATATTGGGAGACAGTGGAACCTTTAGCAGGTGGGGACCTAGTGGAGGGAAGTTAGGTCACTGGGGAAGTGTCCTTTGGGGAACTTTTAGGACCGGAACCCCTCCTCTTACTCTCTCTTTTCTTCCAGTCTACCATGAAGTGAGCAAAAGCCTTCTAACAAACTCCTGCTGTGATGTTCTGAATTACTATAGACTCACATGTGATAGGATCACGTGACCATGATTAAACCCTGTGGAGTGGTGAGCCTAAACAAATCCTTCCTCTTTGTAAGCTGTTATTTCAGGCACTTTGTTACAGCAATGGCAAGCTAACACAGTTAGAAATTCTAATTTTGGATATCTCTGAAATATGATATACTTTCCCTCACTACACAGCTCTGAAAATCTTTTATGTTCCTTTGATATTCTGAGAATTACTCTGAGCAGATTAATTAAAGGCAGGGGTCATTTCTGTATGTTTGCCATATGTGGTACATGATAGAAATGAACAACAATCGCTGCATACAATTAACAATCAAAAGATTTTTGCTACTCAGTTGTATTGTTATGAACTAGCAATTAACACATGGACTACAAAATTCAATTTCTTATACCATAAAGATTCCTACATGTAATTTTAACAAAACATGTACAGGACTTGTATAGTGAAAATTACAAAATGCTGATGAACGCTATCAAAAAGATCTAAATAAATGGAAAGATGTACTGTGTTTTTGGAGTGGAAAACATTACATATTAACGATATAAATTTTCCCCAAATTGATATAATAGTTTTTTGCAGTTTCTATAAAAATTTCAACAAGGTTTTTTTTTGTAGGCACAAAAAGTTTTAAAAATGTACATGAAGGGCTGGAGCAGTGGCTCAGCAGATAAGGCACTGGCTGAGTTCAAACCCCAGCACCACACACACAACAAAGTTTTGAAGTAAAGAAAGCCACATGACAAACTACATAAAAGCTTATTATCCCTCTCTCTCTCTCAGAATCCTTCTCTCTATTAAAAAAATATACATGGAAAGGCAAACACTGCACAGATTAAGAATTTTTGAAGAAAAATAAAATGGTAAGAAGTATTGTATATTCTTTATAATTTTATTACATAACTGAACTAATCAAGCCTATGAGAGATAGAAACAGACACCAATGGAAAAGAACAGAAAACCCAAAATCTAAATAAAACCTAAACAAATATCCCAGACTGATTTTTGACAAGGGTGTGAGAGCAATGGGGAAGCACTGTGTTAGGGTAATGGGATGAACATAAGCAAAATTTTCTTGCCATAAATTTTACACTTTAATTTAACTCTAAATTAACTAACTCAAAATTAATCATGGCCCTAAATGTAGAACATAAATCTATGAAACTTGGAATAAAACTCTGAGAAACTCTTTTTACTCTGTGGAGCTACATAAAGTTTTTAACATGATACCAAAAGCATGATCTGGAACAAAAAATCATCAAAATTGCAGCCTTTCACTTTGTGCAAGATCTGTTAAGAGGATGCAAACTCCAACTGCAAACAGGGAGAATATTATTAGTCAGCAACATACTTGACAAAAGTCTAAAATTTAGAATACACGAAGAACTCTTGAATCTCAACAATACAAACTTCATTCTGTAAGTGAGTAAAGGACATAAAAAGATATTTAATTAAAGGGGACACGGAGATGGCCAAGAACACATCATGAGTGTTCAACATCATTCACTAGTGGGAGGGTACAAAATACAACCATGCTGTAGTATCACTACATATGCATCATAAGGGCTGAATTTTTGAGACGTAATGATGGCTAATATGTGAAGGAACTGGGTCACTAACACCACTAGCTGGAATTTAAAATGTCCCATCCTCTTTAGAAAACAGTGCAACAGTTTCTTTAAAAATATTAAACACGGGGCTTGAGAGGTGGTAGAGCACATGCTTGGCAAGCATGAGGACCCTGGTTCAAACCCCAGCACCATATACACAGCTAGGTGTCAGAAAAGCACAAATCAGATGAAAACATAAATAAAATTGACTCTCTCTCTCTCTCTCTCTCACTATATATATATATATATATATATATATATATATATCAGCAAGCAATCACCATTTAACCTATCAAATGCACTTCAGAGCATTTATTTCAGATAGATGAAAGCATTTGTTTACAAAAATACTTGTGCGTTGATATTGATATTCATAGTTTTTTAACCATGGTAACTCAAAACTGTCACTCTTTGGCTTTCAATCAGTGTGTATTCAGACCACTAACACAATATAATTATTGACATGCTAAAAGTTTAAGCATGCCATTTTGCTTTTTGTTTTCTTTTAGTTTTACGTTTTTTCCCCTTCCTTCTTCTTTTTCTGCCATTTTCTTGGTTAATTGAACATTTATTCAGAATTCAGTTTTTTTCTGTGGCTTGTACTTTTTTAGCATCTCTGCTTGCCTGGCTTTATTAGAGTTGCTGTATTACTGTGTGTCATCATTGTCTGCAGGTGTCAGTTGGCCTCTGTTTTTGCCTTTTTACCCACCCCAGTTCTTATCATTGTCTTTTGGGCTTGTTTTGTATACATTTGAAACCACTTCAGAAAATGCTATACGATTTGCTTCCTATCTCAATCATAATTTAGAAAAGTCAAAAGATAAGTAAAATGTATCTATATGTAATTGTACTCTTGCCCTTGTTCTTCCCTTCAATATTCTCATATTGCTTTTTTTTATTTTTGAGTAGTTTTACTAGAAAATTCCAAGTCTTCATTCATCTGGGAATATTTTAATTTCCCCTTCATTTCAGAAAAATCATTTTTTCTGGCTCCCATATTCTGGGTTGATTGTTCTTTTATTTATGCCCTTGAAAATCCATGTACCATTTCTTTTTCTGGCCCCCTTGATTTTCAATGGGAAACCCTCTGTCATTGAAAACTTCCTCCTTACAGGTAAGGTGCCTTCTGTCTTTCACTGTTTTCAGGACTTGTCTTTCTTTCTTTTGTTTTTAAAGTTTGATCAGTGATGTGTTTAGTGTGAATTTCTTTGTGTTTACCCTGCTTGGGTTCTCTCAGCCTCTTTTATCTATAGGTTTATGACTTTTTTCAAATTTTGGAAATATTTAGTTACTAGTTTTTCAAATAGTCCATCATTCCCCACACTCTGTCTCTTCTTCTAGAATCTCAATGACATGGAGATTCGATTTCTGGATTTTTTTTTCCCTCCACATGTCTACAGATCTCCAAGGCACCATTCTCTCTGTCTGTCTCTCTCTCTCTCTATTTTTTTTTTCATATTTTCTTTCTTTCTGTTCAGTTTGATCAATTTATGTGGTTCTCTATTCATGTTTACTAATTATTTCCTCTATCCTTTCCACACTTTTCTTGAACCCATCTACTTTGGCTTGATTCTGATTTATATCTTCTATGTCTTTATTGAGATTACTTATTTCAGTCAAAACTTGGATATTGGGTGTAATGTCCTGATACCCTAACTTATTTAAACCTTCTGATTCAGCTGGCTTCTTTTGACACTAATCTAGCAGAGGTGAGGTAGTTCAGTCTCTTTCTTGACACTTGAGAGTGGAAGTACAAAGTTACTACTTCGCCTCAGTTGATACCAAAAGTGAGAAAGGAATTCTGATTCCAGAAGCGGGAGGTAGAAATCGGGGCTTTGGAGAAGTAATTATATCATGAAAACTGAGATAAGTATCCCTAAAAATGGGATAAGTATCCTTCCAATAAAACACCCAACAGATGATATATCTCAACCATCTCAATAAGAAGATAGCCATCTGCAAACCAGAAAGAGGGTCCTCACCAGATTCCAAATCTGCCGGCATATTGACCTTGAATTTCACAACCTCCAGCATTGTGAAAAATAAGTGTTTGTTCTTCAAGCTACTCGGTAAATTCTATGTTTCTATAGTAGCCTGAACTAAGAAACTATCTTTTTGTCTTCCTCTTTCTATCTTTCAGAATCTTCTTGTTTATTTTATATTTATGTCCAATGTTTTTAGTTGTACTTAGTGGAAGGAATTGATAAAAAATAAAAACACTACACCTGTCTTGAAGTGGAATTCCAAAAATTTACTTTCAATGTGTAAACTTATTTATAAGTTGGAAAGTTCTATTTTGTATGGAAACGATAATATTTGTCATTTATTTTTCTTATTTTTTATACTTTTGCAAACAACTTACATGAACTTATTTGTAAATATAGGGATTAGTTGTAGGATAAAATGAAGTGATCTTGCAGTGGTGTGTTTATGCATAGAATGAAAATTTTTTTCCTATGTCTGTTTTATAACAAAGGATGCCTAATGTCTAAGCCCAGAATTTCAAACAACTGATAACAAGAATCAAGCATATTTAGTTCCAAAAAGTCCTATGTAATATAAATACTGAATTCTCTTTTCTCAATTATTCAGGTACTTATTTGATTCTTTTATCAAATAGTTGAGTAGAAACTCTGTTTCACTCACTGTAGTAAGCAGTTGGAGTTAAAGACTCCATCTCTGTGATCGAGTTTAGAGATACTGGTTAATAAATTATTTTTAGTGTAAAATGATATATTTAAAAGTAAAGACATGCACAATAAGTCACAAGATCACTGAGAGGAAGGAATGAATACCTTTCCTTCAGTGAGTTAAGAATGGTTTCAAGTAGGAAGTGACCCCTGGACTAGATCTTAAAGAATGAGGATAATTTCTGTACATGCAGAAAGGCTTTCCAGACCAAAGAAATAGCAAGAACAAAAATCTAGAAGAACAGAAAGTCTCACAATGTACTTTGAAAAGCCTGGGGACAAAATTCAAAACATGAAGAATATTGGAGAAAAGAAGAAAAGAAAAATAATAAGAGTGTGGATCATGAGCAACATAAAATGCAAATATATTAGTTCAAGGATTTTAATCAGGGCAGAATTAGATAGGTCCAGTTGAAGAAGAAGAAGCTGATCTTATTCTTAGGATATTCTCCACCTCTTCCTCCTCCATATTTTCTCAACTTGAGCACTACTAGTGAACCAGATGAGTTGTTGTGGGTTACTATTCTGCACTTAGGAAGATGTTTAGCAGTATCCTTGGCCCCTAACCAATAGATGCCAGTTCAACACTCCACACCTCCAAGTTGTGACAGTCATTTGTCTGTAGTGTTTCCAAACGTTTCCTTGGGGAACAAAACTTACACTGGTTTGAGCATCCATTTTAAAGTTCTGTCACTGTGCTTGGCACGTATTCGGTATTTAGAGAATGATGGTTAAATGCATGGTCACAAATGCATATTTTAAAAATAAAGAAACATTGGGATAAACTAATGAGGAGCTATTATAATGACAAAGGTGAAAATTATGTTTTCAAACTGAAAACATGCCATGGAATATTAAACGGATATTCAGAATGTAAAATCAATAGAATTTGCTAACTAGACACAGATAGCTTTTGTATTGCTGTGACTATTTTCTTTCCTTATCAAATTTGCTGTAACCTATAGTTGAAATATTTCACATACTACACTAACAATTATGTGCACCCTGATCTTTTTCTTGCAGCTAACCTAATTATGATTTAAGAGCAGAATATTTAAAGTTTCTCAATTTTCCTCTTAATTGGTTTTTTTAAGAGAGAGGGACAGAGAGAGAGAGAGAATCAATTTTTATTTAGTTTTTCGTGTGCTTTTGTTGCTCTGACACTTTGCTGTGCAAATGGTGCTGGAGTTCAAACTTGTGTCCTCTCACTTGCCAGGCAAGCCCCATAACCTCTGAGTCACTGCTCCAGCCCTTAATTGATTATTATATCAACACATTCACTAAATGAATTTGGTCAAATAGGCATCTATCTATAATGTGAAGCCTGAGCTTTCCTTTTTCCTTTTGAAATCAACCACACATTGTTTTAGAAGTATATCATTTTTGATATACTCCTATGTTTGCCCATAGGAGACACTCAATATGTACTTTATAAAGGACCAAATGCCTGAAGGAGTGGGAGATAAATCAATCATCCTAAAAATATGATCAGTGGTTTCGAAGTGGCATTCTTGAATGGGTTTCCATTTATGGCTAGGCACACATACACACAGTTCTTTGTGTAACAGAGCGTGCATTTATTGTGTGACTGGCAATGATTAGAGCAGTGTTCTATATCCACAAAAGAAAGTCATTCTCTGTGAGAAGCTAAGGTCACAAAACCTAAGCCTGGGGATTCAGCATTATAGTATCACTCTACACACTTCAGCTAATTGACAATTTTCCAGTAACAAACAAGGACTGGCTGTGTTAGCAGATGTAGGTGCTACTGCTACCATAACTGGATAATCACATAATACGCAATTGTATTATACATTGAAAGTCAAGTTAAATAGAGAAAAATAAAATGTAAAATAGTTTTATAGGTAGACAAAACTTTGTGAGGTTAACTATTTTGTTTTCATTTTTAGCAAGACCACCCTAATTACTGGGAATTTAAAAAAAAAAAATCAGTGCCTTTCCATTCCCAATCCCCACACACTACCATTTATTCTCATTTTGGATCTTGATTAAGGAAATCTTAAACAGAAGATCAGTCTCATTACAGTTATTTGGCTTCTGGTTGATTTTATTCAAAAGAAAAGTAAACCCATCAAAGACTATTTATTTGAAGAGTCCCAAATTTAGTAACATTGAGGTCTTCAAACAAGTGTACCATACTAATGTAACATGCAATTCTTACTCTTTAGGGAGGTTTCTGAGTTTTAGTGTTTTTTTTTTTTTCCAGTTCTCCATTTTTCTGAACTAAAAGTAATTAAATACACATGGAAGAAATTTTCCAACTTTCCTTATAATCAATCAATAAATAATGTATAGGTTAAATAGCTACAAAAGCATGAATATCAGGGGTACTGTACACTCCAATAAGGTTGAAACTGTCTGCAGAACAGAAACTGAATGCTATTAGATTCAGAATAAAGGAACAAAGACAGAGGACTGGGAAAATTGAACATATTTTGTAGTTGCCAGGCAATGTAATTTTTCAAGGTTGAGTAATGCATTAATCCCCTATAGGAATAAGCAGACTTTATTTTCCATAGTGTTATAAGCCAGATTTTGATATTTTTGGCTTAGAACAATGGAGCAAGCCCCCATTCCTTCAAAATTTTTCCACATCCTCTTTAATATCCACAGTGTGCAGTAACTGGGAGTACTTTGGGTAATTTATTTGTATTTCATCCTCAGATTTATAAAGAGTGAAATCACTCCAAAATTTTTATGATAGAATGTAGTGCATATGAAAAGTTTAAAGCACAGTTCCATTAAACCAATCTGTGTTTTCCATAACTTGAAAACAACATAACAAATGATGCAAATTTCATGTTCTGGAAGCCAAAATGTAAGGCATGACCAATATTGTGGGAGCAGAAGTCCCAGAATTAAAAGGCATCTATAAATTCTTATCAAATAACTCAGAAATACAAACAATTAAAGCTTTGAATATATTAGCATAGTTGCTATTTCCATGTCTAAAAATAACTCAGTTGTGCATCTATCCTCTGGATAGAATGTCAATTTGTCATGGACTAAGGGGTCTGAGGAGGTCCCTCCAAAGAGAGGAATGGGTACTCAACTGGGCCTATGCGGGTTCTTGACTTTCACTGCTGAAAAGTATCCCAAGACATGTCAAAAGCAAGGCACAAGCAAAGATTTATATACATATCACAAAGGAAGAGTGTGAGTAGTCCACACTCCTCAAAGAAAGGCCAGTGACCCACTCAGGGCTGAGCTCTGATTACATGTATGATTTTCCTGAGAAGAAATGATCAGGTTTTTAGGCATGTTTCTTTGAAAATCAAGGTCATGGACATTGTTTGATATTTGAGGTTTAGGTTTTTTCTTTTTGGTTTAAGTATTTAGCCATAAATTGTTTGTGGGCACATTGTGCAAGTTTCTGAATCTGGTGACATTTAGATTAACCATGTTTTGGTTCTAGTTGAGCTGTTACAAGCATACACTGAAGGCTCTGTTCACCTAACTCAAGAGTCCTGCTCATAGATCCGGGTCTCTCCCTAAATTCTCACCTATCTCAAACTTTCCTATTGTAGATCCCAGTGACTGAAACCCACCGAACACTGTGTGGCATGACATTCTTTCATAACAGCAAACTATCTTTAGCTTAAATAAAATCAGGAATCTTTGAAAACAAATATAATTATAAATTTAGTAATACAAGTTGATGAGTAGGAAGATTCATTATTCAAAACTATAGACTCATCTTGTGACCAAACCTACTCAAGTTAAGCAAGAGAAATAATCTTTAAAATATTTGAATAGCATAACACTAAATTTATTTATTAATTTATTTTTGTGGTACTTGGGATTCAGCCTAGGGTTTTGTGCCTGTTAGGAAAGCTATCTACCACTGAGCTATATCCCAACTCCTAAATTACTCTTGGGAAAAAAATTAATTAATGTGGAAGTTTTTGAAGTCTGGAACTATTATAAATAGTGGCACAGTGTCCAGTGTCCTAAGAGAGGCACTAGCACAGGCAGGTGGTAAGGAGCAGAGGAGAGCAGGGGTTAAAGCACCAGAATCATTCCTTCCCTGGGCTTCTGGCAGAGACAGAATGACTCACTGTTTTGATCTCCTCAATCACACCCCTTGGTCTTTTCAACACCTCTACTTAAAAACAAAACAAAACAAAACAAAAAACTGCATATACCTGAGTTAAGAAGTGTTTCAGATCTTGAGATGAAGAAAAATCTTTACCTCAAAAGTTTTAATTTTAATCAAGTGTTTTTTCCGGGGAGGGGGGGTTCTATTTCTATTTTTGCATTATTATTTTAGTAAAAAAAATTTAAATGACAGTTCATCGTGCTCAAAGAGAAAATAAGTACATATGAAGGGCCGAGGTTAAGAAAGATTTGCTATTATTGAGACAAATAAGTATCTAATTAAGACATTAATCTCAAAGGGGAAAGAGCAATATATCATGCATTTAAATTTAATTTTGTGATACACTTTCACCTTTTCTCTTAATGTCTGCTTATTTCCTTTGGATCCTACTTCTTTTCTGATGTTTTTAGGTGTGGTGAAATTTGGTTTTTCATTTTGATTTTTACCTGACCTGTTTTCCCTAGTGAATTGATGGATAGAATGCATATGAGTTTACTTTAAAGGAGCTCTTTCATTTTTATTTAGATAGATAATAATGAAATATCATTCTGAAATTTTCTCAAGTCAAACCTGTAGGAAAGCAACAACAAGAAGTCCTCATCCCTTGACACTTGAAGCTTACTGCTTAATAAAACCCTGCTTTGCTAACCAAGATGCTTATATGAAAATCAATTCTCTGTCACTAAATTTAGTGTACAAAATGGAATAATTTAAAGATATAGCTACTTCAGTTCCAATTCAGCCAAGGTCCATAGACTTCCAAATAAAATCCATCTCCTTTCCTCTTCAAACTCATGTGCTTCCACAAGTCGAGCGTTCTATCTGAAAAGTTTCCAAGATCCTTAGTCTCTGAACTTTTGATGAATGTCAAGGTTTGAGTGTTTGAATTCCTGTTCTTTGGGCATCTCTTGGACTTTCTAGCAGGTGTGAAGACCCCACCACTCCTATTGTTGCATCACATTTCCACTAATTCAATACTTTATCTTGGAGGATGAAGCAAAAGTGACTTTCGTTTTCCAGGCAGACTCCTGTTTCAAAGAACTCAAAAATGATTTGTTTATTTCAGAGGAAATGGAGACTAGTTAGTGATGACAGATTTATTAGTTAAGTGGACATCACCAAAAAAGAATAAACTACTTTCCTTACAGTTCAAGCTCCCTTTTAACCACACTTTGAATGTTCAGGACAATGTTACACATTTTGGCAAATCAAATCCATGTGATCCAATACATTCAAATTTGTGAATATATATGACTTCCTTCCAAACACTTAGAGAAAAATCTAAGGTAAAGAAAATGGGCAAGGAAAAATAACAGAAATAAAATACCCTAGTGAACTGGTAACACTGAGTATCTTTTGGAAATAATTGAAAAATATTAAAAACAAAAAAATGATATAAAGGATTCACTTAAGATGTCTGGTATCTACAAAGAGAGCATAGGAAAACCTCATATCTCAGATCATAAAGGATTTGTATCAGAGGACTGCAGATTTAATAGTCAATTCAGTAATGATTAAATATTTATTAATTTTCCTTCACATCTTCACTACTATTCTGAAGAATAGTTGTCAACTCCAGAAATGTCCAAATTATTCCTTCTCAATGATGTCTATGTCATGCAAGGCAGACATTGACCTTTCATCAGTGAAGTTCTCTAGCTTTCAGATTTTCTCTAAAAAATACTGGCAAACTGGTGGTTAGCTGTTATTTAATTATTGCTACAAAATCAATGTATAGCACTAATTAAATAATATTATTGCTGGACCACGAAATTAGATTTATATTCCATCAATTACTCTTATGTCTAAAAGTGATCAGTTCAGCAATACTCCAAAGTAAAATTTCTACTATTTGACATTTTTATAAATAAATA
Organism: Aplodontia rufa; assembly: GCA_004027875.1. NCBI lineage: Eukaryota > Metazoa > Chordata > Mammalia > Rodentia > Aplodontiidae > Aplodontia > Aplodontia rufa. Next base: position 183,068 of record PVKS010000203.1, on the reverse strand, counting down.
GGATGAAATTGTCAGTGCATTATAAAACTGAGTGGGAAATTATTAGTTCCAGCTCTACATACCAATATTTAAGGTGTCACTCTCTGAGGCACAATTCTGTCATCTTTTAAGACTTCAAGAATGGCTTTGATGGATACTAGAGTCCCTTTCAACTCTAACTTTCTGTGAATGTGCTTAAATGTAGCCTGCAGAAATAAAGCCTAACAGATTCAAGAGAAAGAGGGAAAGATGAGAGAAATGACAAGGAGATCGAATAAAAGAAAACCAGGAAGGGATAAAAGTCACTTCACCTGCATTACAATTTATATTAGCCATATATACCACAGCCATGCCTGTAAATGTACTCCATGATATCTGCCATGGGTCTCATCCTCCCTTGCCTTATCAAAATGGCATCAACTTCATGCCAAAAATAATACAGCACACATTTAACCAGTGAGCAAAATCTCTTTTCATTATGATTTTTATCAAGTGATATACTGGAATATTTTGTTTGCTTGTTTTGAACCCAGAGCTTTGCACCTGCTGGGCAAGTGCTCTACCACCAACCAATAACACCATTCCTGAAATAGCAGGTTTGAACTGTGAAGCTTAGCTATCTTGCATCAATTATTGACCCACTAAGCTTGAAACATGAGATAAAAGAATCATAAAAACTAATAATATGAACAAGATAACTTGTTCATATTATTATGAACAGATTTCATGCACAAATCTAGGAACCTAAAACATAAGTCTGCATTTGATACCCTCGTCATTTGACAAAATCTGTTTAGTTTTTCTCAGGGCCACAGTCTAAGGATTTTGAAGAACTTATCATTTCAGAAGAAGGAAGTAATAGCTCAGAAAAATTGAGGCAGGCATCATGAATTTATGAAACCTCACTTCATTCCTTTGGATATTTTCAACACTTTCCCTGCATTATTATATTCTTTATCACATTGTTGTGACCATTTTTTTTGTGTCTTGTCTTCCCTGCACACTGTGGACCCTTCCAGGAATATCAAGGTGTGTTCGTTCATTGTTGTGAGCCTACTTCACAGTCATAGTAGGCACATTACAGTAGGAGTTCAGGGAATTATGCATGAATTTGTGAATTCTAGAGCTACTGAAACAACTATTGCATTGGTGTAAGGGTGGGGTATATGGGGTGAGCTAAGCTACAATTTGACACTAATTACCACTTATCAAAATAGCTCTTTCCTGAGTTGCCTTTTTAAATAATTCAGCTGGATCTAAAATACTAATGCTGCTTCCTGAGGTGAATAGGTGATTCAAAATGAAGTATTTCCATTGGAAAATGTAAAATGAGAAAGTTCCCCAAAAATATTTGGAGAAGTGTAGAGAAAATGTGAGAAAGCATTTATGTCTGACCTGAGAATAACACAACTACTTCATGAGGAAATCCCTTAATAACATTCCGCTTGTGCCTCTTGTGTTAAAAAGCCCCTCCCTAGTTCAGCACCTCTTTAGGACACAGTTAAATTATGGATCCACTTATTCCACCCTCTTCGAATAACATATTTGAATTTCTTATTGGTTTAGTTTGGCTTTCTCACATCCTGAGTTTTCAAGGCAAACCATTCAATGTGGAAATCACCTATTTCTACTGTGGACTAGCATACACTTAAGTACAGTGCTGTATTTAATTAATATACTTTAATTAATTTCTCTAACAGAGACACTTCACATATATAGACTACTTCTTCTAAGGGGTTTCTTTTAAGAAAATAGCCTTTACCTCTACTATGACCAAGGAAAAAGCAACAAGAATTTTTTTTTAATTGGGGAAAATCACATTTATTAATTTAAAGTAAAAGATAATGACATTAATTACATAGATTACTACATCCACACATTTACATACTGATGGCAACAATAACATAGAAACAGTTTCAACATAAAAGTAAACCCATAAATTTCACTCACACAAAACTGTAAAATGAGTTTCCCTACCCTTCTATACTGCCAATAAAACTTTATTACAAATTATTGTTGGTCCAGACTTATCCTGTTCCAAAAGCCCTTTTAAACAATAATAGTTGCCTAGATACTTATTTATGTTTGGCTCAGTGCTATTATATATGTATATATTTGTTTTTTGTGTTCCTAAGATATTATGAATATAATCGTTGACATTTTCTACATTTTCATATTTTAATGCATTCTTTCAACTCATAAATTCTAACACGAATGCTCCAAGGGATATCTTTGCTAATGTGTAATATTAATATTGTCTTTCATACCACAAATTGCTAACAGTTCAATCCCCACTTAATTCCCAATTAATCTCCATTAAAAGAAATGAATTCACTAGTGAATAGTCTCCTACTTCCCACACACTCAAAATTCTGCGGTTGTGGCAGCCTAATTGTGTAATGTATGGCCACAGCCAAACAGGCCCAGATGTTTCATAGTATAGACGTGAGCCTTGTTATAATTTATTCTTCCTTGCATTTTCTCTTTTCTAATGCCAAGATGAATACTCATTTCCCATTTTCTTCCTAAGAAAAATTGAATATTCTCACTAACTTCTGTTTGTCAGCTACCTGAATTGCAATTCTGAATTTCAAACCAAATTCACAAAAGACCTAATCTTCTAAAAGGTTTTTAAGTTAATAATTCCATGTCATTAATTGCCACTGTCTGATTCTATTAAGTTTTTGTACTTTCTCCCTGGAAAATGTAGCCTAATTCCTGGCATGTTCCCCACCCTTTCCCAGAAAAATGTTCTCCTCCCTATTCCTCAAGAGGCCTGGAAGAATCTCCCTAGTTGACCTTACATTTTTGAATATGCTTTTATTGTTTGCTTTACCGTTTCCAAAATTCTATTTTTCAATAGTCCTATCCATTATCATGTTGTGTTTTACTTCATTTTAATTGTGTACCTATAATTTAATGATTTAATATCTCTGATTTTGTCTTCATTTTGATAAGCTCAAATCTCAAGCTTACATATTGTGTTCTATTACTCAGTATTTTGTGATGTATTTTAAGCACCTTTGAAACCTTAAGCATATTTTATTCTAATAAGTATTTAGTTGATTAAACATAAGCATTTATGCCAAAGTCCTTTACTAAAAATAGTGCCTTTTATATTTTACTTTGAGATATACTTCTACCTTTCATTCTATTTGGCTTCTTATGGTTTTTGATTTCTCATGATCTCTTTCTCAGTTTATCAGCTTCTCATCCTTAATGCCTCTTTCAAAGGCTAAATGGTTAAGTTCATCTTTTTTGTCATAAGCACCATCTAATTGGACTTTTTTTTTTTAAAGAAGGACAGTGAGAGAGAGGCAGAGAGAGACAATCAATTTTTATTGAATTTTTCACATGGCTTTCGTTGCTCTGACACTTAGTTGTGTACTTGGGTGCTGGGATTTGAACCCGTGTACTCGCGCATGCCGGGCAAACGCCGCAACCGCAAGCCACCGCTCCAGCCCCCCAGTTGGACTTTCTAATAGATGTTCTATATCCATGCTGCTCAATAAATTAGTCAGTAGAAGCTATACATACATTGCATACTTGGAAGGTGGAATCTAGGAAATTAATTTCTAATTTTATTTAAATATAAATAGATATTTGTACCTGTAGCTACTATACAACACATAGGAGAGCATCTCAATAATTGAGGATAACCATAAATAGACAAACAGCTATTTCTAATAAATCTGTAATGTTTTACCAAGCAACAATGTCCACCATTGCTGTCCATATGCTGAAAGGGATAATATTTAGAATACACAAAATCTCCGTCTCTCAGAATTTTTCAACCAAGGACCAGAACTATTGTAAACTAGCAGGTCTCATTTCTGTCTGTACACTGGAATCACTTGGAAACTTTAAAAATGTACCAATGTCCAGATAGACTGATAAGGTGATATTTATTTCAAAGTATTTGAGATATTGTGAGGGAAAAGTAGAATGGCCTAAGTAGAATAAGGTGTGCCCTGAATTTGTTAAGGCATGACATGTGCCCACATGGAAATGTCACAATGATACCCATTAATTTGTACAAGTAATGTATGTTAAAAATAAAAAGTAGAAAAAAGATATACCATGTGTTGATTATTGTTGAACATAATTGCTCAATATTATACCATTTTTCTATTCTGATATGGTGAGTTTGGAATTCTTAAATTTAATATTGAAATTTTACACTCCACTTTATATTAACTTAAACATAATCTATAGGACATCAATGTTTTTATAAAAATGTCCATATCATTCCATTATATGGAATTATAAAATCAGTTCTGAGAATTATTGGTCTGAATACAGTAAAAGGATATATTAATGAAAAAGTGTGGAGAATCAGATGTTTATCTTTCCTTATAATTCAAGCATTCAGTGGAATAAAGTCAATATCAGAGTCATGGAAAGCAAGAGTTCAAAAAAAAAACTTGTCAAAAATGTATTATGATATGGACTGACTTAAACAGCCCTATAGGAGAAAGGCTAACTCAGCGCTCCAGGAGATTCATTGCAACCTTTCCTTTCTTTGGTGTACGACCAAGGTAAGAATAGTTGAGAAGATTGTTTTCATTTTTCCCCACCTCTCACCACCACTGCTCCTTTCTTACTAGCCAGGCCACAAATGTGATCACTCATCAGTATCTCCAATCCACATTCTCTTATCCAGTGATTTTGTTTGGTCAGCCAGTCATACTCAAGGAAGAATGGTATAGGCATAGGTATTATGGATTGAATCAGCATCATTATATCAAGGTCCTTATTAGAGAGATTTTTAATATCCTTTTTAAAATTCAGCCAACTTAAAACTTATGAAAAGGGGGCTGGAGCGGTGGCTCAGCAGTTTCGGCGCTTGCCTGGCAAGCACGAGGACCTGGGTTCAAACCCCAGCACGTACACAACTGAGTGTTGGAGCAACTAAGGCCATGTGAAAAACTCAATAAAGTTGTTCCTCTCTTTCTCTGTCTCTCTCACTGTCCCTCTCTCTTAAAAAAAAAAAAAAACTTATGAAAAGCACATATATTTCTCCAAAACAGCAACTATCTGTGCCACTATCACATAATATGTGGATAGTTTAATATCTTACTTTTCCCAATTGTCTAGTTATTCAGTTATTCTGGGTTTCATTTAATTTTTAAAACATATGGTAGTTACTTGATTACATGTGTTGTTCAAAAACTTGAAAATCCCAGCACCACAAAAAATTTAACAATGCATAAAAAATCTACTCAGAAAATTTACATTATTTCATGTCTCATCTTAACATAATGGAATAAAGCATTCCTACATATTAGTTAACAGACATTTTGGGTTTAACAACTACAGATTGTTGAAAAATTTTTAAATGTAGATGATTTTTGTTGAGTAGTGGTAAATATTTTAAATAGATGCATGTGTTTTTTTGCAACTAATCCACAAATATAGCATGATATCAAAGGTATTTTACTTTAGAAAGTATCCATAAATATCAATCACATAACTAAACTTAAGCTGGATATTCATTCAAGTCTTCTATGGACTGCTCAAGCACCTTCCAGATTTGCCCATACTACGTGAAACCTGGAAGTAAGAGCTTTGGGAAACCAATGACATGGATGCTTCGATCATCATTAGTGCAGGGTTTTTGTTTTTTTTTTTTTTTCCTATGCCAGGACCAGCATTGACCAAGCACTTCCTTGCACCTAGCCTTATGATGAACATCACACTAAAATAAAAAGAAGATCTTACTTTTTCTTTAAAGAGGGCATGTAATTTAAATCAGACATCAAAGGCATGTGAACTAGGGACAACAGACTGAAACACAAGGAAAAATGAGTGTGTTTTACAGCATATAGATATTAATGTGCTAAGGAAATGTAAAAATTAGTGTAGGTTGATATTGATCTGAGAAGATCTCACCATCCATATTTTTTAAAAATAATGCATACGGACTGGAAAAAATACTATAAACTATTAGATAAAGATAAAAATTGAAACTGACAATGGTATAGAACCTAACACACACACACTGAGTGCATGTAAAACCAGTGAAATCTAAGTACATTTGGTGGATTGTATCAATATCAATTTCTTGGTTGTGATATTGTGCTGTAATTATTTAAATAATTCCATTTGAGGAAAATGGGTGAAATATCTCTTACAACATGATTGGCTTTACAATGATCTCAAAATAGCTTTTTAAAGAATAGATAAGCATAAATGAATCCATTAGAAAAAGATTGAAAAACAAAATAAAACCATGATCAGGAAAAACTTATCCAGCTGGTCAACACAGACTTTTATGATTAGGCTGAGAGATTATAGGTGGAATTCCATTAATTTATCAATGGAAATGAGATATTAAGATATATCATGTAAGTTATTGTTCTTACTAAATGAGAAATGAAGAAAATTTTGTGATCAATAAATTGTTAAGTACCTACACTAGAAAGTAGCACAATATTGTCTTAAGCTTCTAACATTTAGTACTATATTCCAAAGACTAAGTTAAATGATCACTTTGCCAGAATATTATCACTCTGTGTATGTGTATGTGTATATGCATCAGGTTATGTATCAGATTTTATTTACATACAAGAATCAATACAAGCAAAATTTAGTAATGTTTCATTATAAGACACTATCCATACTGCACGTCATATGCATCAAAGTCCTTCACTGAACTTTTATATTTTAAGTTTGGAATAATTTCAAGTTAATATAGAATTCCAAAAGGGAGAATGAAAGAGTCATGTTTTGATATGTGCTATAGTATCAAAATTGATAGGTTTCTATGAGGGAGGAATGAAAACAGACAAACATGCTCAGTTAATAGTTACTTCAAGACTCCCGGAAAGAGAAGAAAACACTAAATGAAAAAAAAAAGTGTGTTTCAAAATGGAGAGGTGTTTAGACAAAAGAAAGAAAATTCATGAAATAATAAGCTGTGTTTTTTGATATTTAACTTTGTGTCTTGAAAGTCTACTAACAGCTAAACCCCTGGAATGAAAGGTCAGTGTTGGCCTGTACCAGAGGTTGTGTGGTTCATTTTATTGGGGAGAAACAGATGGATGTGCTGTTTGCAGATTGTGGAGAAGATGGCTGTGAACAGGAAAGGAAGAAACAAGGGGAGCACTTCTGGTTAGCATAAATAAAATGACCAACCAATAATATTTTTGAACATCTGTGCAAGAGAGTATGACTAATTTTAAGACTCATTAGTTATCCAAAAATAGAGAGTTAAAGGCATGAGACCAGGAGGGTTGCTTGATGTCTACTTATAGCTGTTTTCTTTACTAATTGATCTGAATATAAAAACGTAAATACACTATAATAGAGCATGAGTTTAACAAAAGTAAAATTTTAAAAACAGGAAACAGATACCTCAATTCACAAATGGTTACCAGAATTATGTTTACCTAAGTGTCTATTATTTATAGCAAAGTTCATACACCCATTACCAGATATTAAACTTCAAAATGCTATGGTATATTGCATAAGGTATAAAAATATTCAGGCACTTTAGACATCAATAACAGGAGCTACATCACTGAAACATAAAAAATGAAGCTAAGAAAGTTTGTCACTGACCATATTTATAAAACAAGAATGAAAAGTGACTAAGGTTATCATAAAATCAGATTTGAAGAATGGTAGTTTACACCCAAGTAAATTATTTGGTCAAATTACATTTTGTTCTCTCGAAAGCAGAAGCCAACATTTTAAATGATGCTGAAATGTATTTTTGCTGGGAAGACTGAAAACTTAAGGTTTCAAAATATTTTATGAGATTTCCCTTTTAAGGGCACTGGACTGAAGTCAAGATATGGAAGTTCAGTTGCCACTACTTGGCCAGATGGACAGACGTTACTTAACTTCTCTGGGCACATTTCCTCATCTAGGAAATACGTTTGTTGAACTGGGTAATTTCTTGAGTCCCTTCTAGTGCCATGAGTATTCTGAGCTTGCTGATCCATTTAAAGATTATAGATTACAAGTCATTGAGAAAACTTTGACAAGTGACGCCTACCCTGAAATCAGAGTTAATGAACTAGTGGAAGCCATTGAGCCTTTCTTATCATCCCTTGTACCACTGAACATTTAATGCTTTGGCCTCCCCATACCCTTCTTTCTCCTCCTTTCCTGCTCTGATATTGTGAAGCAGAGAAGCTGTCACTATTCCTTTGAAATCCTCACATTTTAGGGGCCAAATTGCTGTGAGTCTTCAAAACAATTGAATTCTACATTTGGGATTTTAATGCAGTGTCTGATTCTATTGTTCATTCAAAAACAATCACTGAAAGCCATAGCATATAATAATTTTAAATTTCTCTCAAGTACATTTCTGAATTCTCCACAGTGTACTGTGAGTGCAGGAGAGGAGACTAAATCCTCCAGGACTTATGACTTTGGGAATTTTGTTACTCTGTGTTGCCTCAACCTAGGCAGTATTTCTCAAGAATTTATTAACCACAAACAAACAAATGAACTATTTTCTTTGCAAAAAGAAGTGGTCACTGACATAAAATTTTTCATATGCATTTCATGTGAATACGTTTTTAGATTTTAATAGTTTTTGCATATTTGCCATTCATGAGGATCTCTGAATGGAAACTCTAAAAATAACAAGAAGCTACAATACACAAATTCTTTATGCAATAAACTTTATAACATAACAGGGAAATGTCATATTTGTCCTCCAACTTAACAGCTATAACAGAGATAAAATTTCTTATTCGAATCTGTTTAAATTCTTCTTCCTCTTGACCAAATGCTCTATTATATGCTAATTTTTTTGTATGAAACCAAATTTAATTCTTTGCTCTGCCTAATATATGCTCTTATTGACAACAGGCCTAGATGGAGAAGTGGCAGGAGACACCTGAGAATAGGAGGTAAGATCCCCAAGTGAAAGAGGCTGCAGAATAGGGAGTTTATGGCCATGAAGGCAACTTGAACCTGTTGCATAGACTACATGGAAATAACACTACATTTCAGGAAAATAGCAGGTAAGCTGCAGTTCTAGAGACAGTGCGGATTATTTTAAATCTATAGCAATCATTTAGGCAAGCAATACTTTTTATAGAAATATTTGTATAAAATTAACAGGCACCTTGAGACAGAGATGGTTTTTAGAGAACACACACCACAACGTAACTGCACCTTCGTGGACTGATGATAGAAACAGCAACTAACATTTGCTGAGTGAGACATTTCCTAAGTGTTTTATGTATATTAACCCATTTTAATTTTCAGGAAACCAAGGTAAAGAGAAATTGTGTCACTGGTCAAGGAATGGCAGCTAGTCAGAGACAGTAGGAGGGTTTAGCCCTGGCTGTTATGTTCCCTAGATCTACTCTCTAAATTTCTTCTTTGAAGCTCACATTCCCTTACGTTCACTCTTATGCATTTTATCCACGAGGCTCCTGTTTTCTAGCTTCTGGTTATATTTGGCCTATGGGAGGCAACAGAAGAAACTGAACGACTTGAGAGAACAAATTTCAGGATGATAATTGATAGGAGCTGCAGTTCTCTAGCTAGACCTCAACTTTGCCAAGAAGGCTTCTGTGCTGTTGCTCTCACTTCTTTCTGTTGAAAGCTCCCTCTATTTGCCCTTTGGGTTTAGGACAGCTAATATTTTCCAATTATGGATAGACCCTGGGTGATTCCTTAGTTCCTATTTTTTCCCTACAATACCACCCAACACCAAACTATGATTATCAAATTCTCTTCAATTATCCCTTTGGATGTGCCACGTATTTCTGTGTCTGATACGTTAAGAACTAAGACAAGCCATTTATAATTCACCAACTAATAGCTAAATCTGCAAAGAAGAAAAGCAGTATTGCCGCTTCTTCATATTTCCCCAAACATTTGTGTACCGAAAAATAAATTTGACTTCCCAGGACAAAAAATAGTCCTGGAAGAAAAATCATCTATTATTCCCTGAAATTTGAGCGTGAATGTTCACAAAATGTTAATCCTGGAAATGTGGGCGGCAGCAGGCCCCCAGATTTGAATGCCTGAACTCTGGCTTTTCTGTCATTTCAATCTGTCTCAACAGTTTACATCCACATGCTGTCTAGTTTAATACATCCAGACCCGTTTATATTTCAAATGAGGGGGAAAAAAAATCTCCATGTAAACACACTCTATAGTTGGGGGGGATTTTAATTGTTAAAGGCAGTAAACATACTGAGAACTCATTTTACTTTTGAAAAATACGAAATAAGGAGAAATATAACTTGATTTCATTCTACCCAGCTACAGGGAAAGCTCTATTTTGATGCTTTTTAAACTGTTAAAGCCATTTGCTACATTACTGATGTCCTACAAAATCAAAGTGAGACTTTCCCTCTTAGTTCCCTTTAACTTTAGCATGATCCAATTCTATTTTCCTAAACCATGTTTTCGCTACCAAATAATTCAATTATTTGTGAAATTTATTTCGTATTCATTGCTCATTTGATAAGCGGCATTGCCCAATTTATTTTATTTTTTTAATTACTAAGAATACACTTCATTTGAGTTTACTTGGTTTTCAGATGGCTAAGAATAAATTCTCCAAATGTTGACTGTGTAGTCCAGACAGGACAAGAAGCTGCCTCCAGACACTGAATACATTTCACCACCGCATTTTCAAATAACTATTACTTTGCAAAAATAAGTTTTTATTTGGGTGTCATTTCTGGCAAAGCTTTAAGGCTGTATTTTCAAAGACTAAAATTCTAGGCCTTTAAAATTCAAATGGCATCTGCCAACCTAAGTTGGACCCTCCTGTACATTTCCACAGAGCCTGCAAGATGACTTCAACTTAATTATTTTCTTGCCCACTATCATGTAAGATAACTAGAGATTTTTTCCTTGGAGCATTATGGGAATCTCTTTAAGTGTGTGGAGAATAATGACCTAGTGAAAGAGAAAACAAATGAAAACAAAACTGCAGGGCACTTGGCAGGTTTAACTTTTACGACGATCATTGATTAGCAGCTCAGCCTGCTAGACTCTCCACACAGCTGTACATGTTTCAAACGTAATATTTTATCTTGTAATTGAAAAATTTAACACCATATAACAGCACTGAATGTAGATGCTTTAATTCAAATTTACTGTTAGAAATTCTGTTTTGAATTCTTTCTGTCAATACACAAAGACCTATATGTTGACTTTCTATAAATGCACTATTTTAATGTGTGCTTTAAGTACAGCTGCCACATCCCAGTTAATTCAGCACCTGCCTTCTTATCATTTCTTTGCAATTTACCTTTCTACTAAAATACAACAAAAACTAAAAACTATGAAAAACTATCACCCCATATTCATAATTTCAATCTTTATAGCCTAGGCAAGGTTCAATTACAAATCTACAGCCTCTTCAAACATTCATGAAAACAAATGACATAGTATTTAAATAGATTTGCAATGTACAAACCAAATTTATATCATAAAATTTCAAAGAGCAACAAATTTCAAATTTGAGGTTTTAATCAATGTTCTAAAGTTTTCTTGACTATGAGTTATTGCCTAGTAAATACATTATATTTGAAAAAATAAAAATTCCAAACATTAAAAATTGTTATTGACTTACACAAGCCTCCTAGAATCATTATTTTAAGTAAATGTTAAATTTTAAAAATGTTATAGCAGAAATATGAAAAATGAATCTACTGTTTATTAATATTTTAATATATCCAGCATAGAAAAAGGAAAATGATTATTATTTAAAGGTTTCTTTCCTCTATTCCACAAAAAAAATTCACAAATGTGTAGATACAACATAGACTTTACCTGACCACTCTTTTTCATATGCAGATATGAGACTAAAAACATACAATATACTTTCAGAATCCTATAAAGACCAAAATGCCATTACAAAGTACAAAATGTACAGATAGCAATTTGTAATTTCAGAAATACTATATTGCTGTGGAAAATATAAACTATAAGTAAAGATTTCATTAATAATGAAATACTTTTTTGTGTGTATTTAAGCTTTTCAAATGTGGAGAACAATTTATAATTAGCTCATACTCTTTCCAAGTAATTTTCTGTTAATTTAGTAAAACATGCCAAAGGTTTTAAACAGAAATGCTTATTCTAGGATATAAAATAATATCTGAGATTTGTACAAACTGAAAAATAGGTATGTTATTGATTAGCTTTTAGGTAAAATACCATGTAACATACATTCGTAAAGGGAAATGATTTCACTATACATTTAAAATTTAAGTGAAATAGGGAGAACCATTAACAAAAATAGGCATCCAATTTAGATTAATTTTTCCTTGAAATAGGTAAGGCGAATTGTAGGCTGAGAACTCCATGAATTTTTTCCGTTGTGAGTTTTACTACATAAAATATTCCATAAGGTTTTCTACAATTGGATTTTGAACCTTCCAATGTCTGTGATTTAGGACTGGTGCGAAGCTCTGCAGCCAACTGTCCTCTATGCTGAAACTCCTTCTTGATTTGAGGGCTTCAGTTTAACACAACTGTTCAAAGAAGTAGTCATAAGGTCATCTTAACAAAAGTATGAAAAATGTCAGTTCTTCTCACCTTACATCCTTCACCAAAAAAAATTAATCAGTGAATTATATTAATAACCAAAACATACAATATATAGAAAAATTTGCAAAAAAGTACTGTTTTATATATATATATGCACATATATGTATATATACACAAACATATGTGTATATATATGTATGCATACACATGTATATATATATATAATAAGACATAAATAGTACTTACATTAATTTGTAATTTGTGGACTTTGGCCTTGGCTTACGCTTCTTTCTTTCTTACTTTTTTCTCTCTTTATTTTTATCCATTGGAATTGGTCACCAATACCATCAGCCTGGAAATGTACTTTAACTGACCAGTCAAGAATTAGTCTTCCTTATTTTATGATTATCAGGGAGAAAAGTACTAGTGCTGATAGTCTCATTTCATATGATAATTTCCTTCACAAAAGTGTTATTATTTTAAAAAATAGGCAGATTGTAAAATGTCAGAGAAATGGAAAGTTTGAGACACAAATTTGGGAGCGAAAAACCATCCACAACTATTAATAGATGCTAAAAAAAATCTTATATGTAATTTATTTTCCAATATTTACCACCCAATATTGACCAATCATAGATATTTGCAATTACTCATATCAATGCTTGTGAAAGAGGTGCACTCTAAAATTTTAAATACAAACAAATGAAGCAAATACAGTTTAAAACTAAAATATATTGTTATTTTATTTTATTTTTACTCATTTAAAATGAAAATTTAAAAAGTACACTCATCTTTGTTTTATGTTTCAAGCTGCCATTTTAAACATATTAAATGAATATAATTGTCCACATAAAGCAGCATTACCATGCCAAGTACATGTAACAGAATCATAAGCGGGGACTTTATTATTATTTTTTTGGCAAAAATCAGCTATACATTCATTCACAGACTGGCATTTTCCATGAAAAAAGTTAATTCTTCCGTTACATATGAGTCTCTCAAATTTCCTAAAGTCTAGAAGAAAGAATTGATCCTTACTGCTATTTTATTTTTATTTAAAATTCATTTCTTAAAGTGATTAGATCTTACAATAAATACTATAAGACATACATTCCAGCACTAAAATGAAGGATTTATTTTCAAACACAGAAATAAAATGCAGAAATGATTAAAAGGTTGTGCTTTTTTTTTTCTTCAGTTTTTTAATAGGAATCAGCTTACAGGGTGTCAACATAATGGTTTCCATTGATAATTACTATAAAACAAAGGTTAACATTTTATATAGCATTGGGTTTTTAGTCTGAATGAAATTTTTGTGTTGCGTTGTTTTGCTTTAATAGTTTTCTTTTTCAAATAAACTAGAAAGAGATTTACACAGAACTGGGAATTAGTCCTATTTATATTAGCACTCTTCCTTCCATTCATTGCTTACTTTCAACCTTGAACCACTTCATTCAAAAGGAATTTCTGCTCTTGACTTGAGTGTAATCATCTATGAACACTCATATTAGGTCAATGGATATCTAGAATTATTATTTTCAATGTCAGGTCACAAATTTTAAATATTCACTCCTTGAATTAAGCTAACATCTCAGAGAATAATAAAATGGTATTTTAATATTTGATAGCTTTAAGGCAATTATATTGTTTGATAGTATCCTATAAATTCCAAGACCTAGCAAACTGTCATTATTTTAAAGCAAACAGTGAAAATCCAGAATGCAACAGCATAGAAATGAGTAACAAAGTCACCTTTTTTCTTTCTCAACAAGCATGATAATTGAAATACCTAGGAAAATTTGCAATATAATGCCAGACGTAGTTTGAGTAAGACATTACTCTGAGTTTAACTTGTAGCATATTAAACATAATTTTGCTTGTCATTCTATATACAAGTACATAGACAGACATGGAAAACAAATGGTTTATGATCTAGTAGCTATAAACAAAATGCTTGCCATTTTACAAGAATCTAATTATGATTCAAAACCTGGTAAAATCTACCTTTCCCAAAAAATAGCTCCCCACTTTTTGGATATGTTTGATTTTTTAAACAAAATATATACTTACTTTCTTTAAACTAATTCAAATAGAAAATATTTACATATTTATGTTACACATTGCCTACATTAAAGCTAGATTCATTAATTTTGTTTATTTTAACTGAAAGTGGGAAATATATACCTACTACATTGCTTGGAGAAAAATCTAAAGTAATTAAAGTCAAGCAATTCACGCTGTTTATAGACATTTCTCAGAATCACCTGCTTTGTACTGATTGTTTTAAGTATAGTTGTAAAGAGTTGTAAAGTTTTGATTTTTAAGAGTGCCTTTGAAGATGTGGCAGATGTTGGCTTTACTAATAATGCTGGAAAGCATAGCCGGCTAAAAGTTGCAAAAAATATTTAAAACATATAAAAAATAATGGTGTACTTTTCTATTAAACTTGGTTATTTTCAATTATCAATAAAGTATAATGGAAGACCAAAGTCTATAAATATGTTCTTCCAAACCCCCAAGCTTTCTGAGTTTGTATATATGTGTGATCACATGTGGTTGTAGAGGGAAAATGCATATAAATATATCCTGGAAAAAGGTTACATATTGCAAGCTTAGCATCATTAGTAGGGATAAGAAAGTAAAGTTTATAAAAATTTCAGTTATTTATCGATATTTTCTGGTACTCATGCTTCTATTAGAACTGAAAGTCATGAATACATACACATACAATCTTGCTTTAGATGCAGGAATTCAGAATTTTGGTTCGAACTTTGTCATAGATTTATTCACTGTACTTACTCTCAAGTAGAAATACCCAGAAATTATAAACTGCCTGACAAAATCAAATCATCTCTACCATGTATGTTGTAGTTCTCATCTGATACAATTTTAAATTAGAAAGTTCAAAAATCAATTTAATTTTCAGAACTATTGAAATATTTAAAACATGCTATAAGTAATGAGAAATAATTGTTAATTCTTAGTACTATTGAAATATTAAAACTGGGTATAAGTAATGAGAAATATGTATTAGCAATATTCCAGAATCATCATAATCTTTTATGTTGCTTTAGTTTCTGTCACATCAAGATATTCTTATGATAGTATGAAATGAAATAATTTTGAATATACATTGTGAATGATCAAATGGCAATATCATTACAGGAGCTGACACAAATTTGTATTTTTGTTTGTTTTTCCAGTACATAATTATCAGCTTTAATATGTGAAACTAAACTTTATTTTGTTGTATTGTGATTTTCCACTGATGAAGGGAACGATAAATACTATTGAATAAGGCAAATTTCAAAACAAAATTTTTATTTAGATAATTTAAGAGAATCAGTTCTTCAATCCCAGTTTCACTATTTCCCCCAACCAAAAATAACATATGCCTATATGAAAATTCCTTTTACCCCAAGAAACTTAAGGGCATTGGTTCACTTCAGGAAGTGTAAAAAACAATCCATCATATATGGTTCTCGAAGCAGAAAGTAAAACGAACAGCAAGACCTTTCAGTAATTACAAAGTACTCTGACAAACCTACATGGAGATATGTCCCAAAATTACGCACGTTAAATGCCCAGTCTGTGAAATGGTCCCTGTATTCTAAAATTTACTTTTTATTCTGATGATGATGGAAAGCTTCTTGCTAAGATTAATCTTTCAACTCATTGTCTTAAGAGAATTACATTTATAGTTAGTAAAAGCCATTGAAAAATGAGTGACAATACTGGTAACTTTCTTAGATACAAACTAATTTGTGAGGGAGCCTTAAAGTTTCACCCCTGACCTTTGAAAGTAAAAGTTAGATTTTGAGACTGGGACAGATGTATCTACCACATATGAACACTGAAGAACAATTGATACCGTTGCTACAAAGTAATATGGAATACACAAGTCAGTTTTTGGTACTTATGACTCGTCTTGGCTAAAGTGCTATACAGAATAAACATTTTTTAATTCTCCAAACTAATACCTGAGATTACCTTTTAGAACTATTAAGCCAATTGCTCAAAAGAAGAAAATATAGTCAAGCATTATAAAATGACATTTCCAAAAAGATTCAGGTTGCGCTACAACTTTGGAAGAAAACTCACAAGTTCCTCACAGGTAAAGAACCTTTTAACAATTTTATAACGATGCGGATAGCTAAGGGCTTGGAAGATTTGTTTGGAAAACTTTCAGTTCCTTTGAATCCTTGCAATGGGCTTGGTAAAGGGTACCTTCAAACACCAGAGTTGAGGGAGTTTCTGGATGTTTATATCTGCTCAATTTATCCGCTTATAATCAGGGAGCGCTTCCTGCGCACAGGCCAGCATATTACCTTCACCCTAGAAGCTGACCAGCTTCAACCCACATTGCTGTTTGCTTCTCAGTACTTGTCCAAATGTTACCCGATTTAGAGAGGATTTTATTTTCCCGTTTTGAAACTCTTGATTCTTTTTTGAGATTAGAATCACACCAGGAGTATAAACTTCGATCAAGACTGGTCTTTCTTCAAGAGTCTAAGCATCTATTTATTGACAATTCTCTGACGCATTCCTTGAAAACTAAAATTCCTAGATAATGTCTTCTTCCCCACGAATAGGAAATTTTTACCATTTGGAATAGGGTGCTATTTAAAGTACTCTGAAATCGGAATTTTTTATAAAAAAAAAAACTAAAACTTTTATTTTTCTCATGCGCTCTGCCAAGTTCCACTACAAGTTCCAAATATTGTGCAATAATTTGGAAATCCAGTTAACGATGGGAAAAATCGAGCCACTCAGAGTCCGGAATTTGCAAGCAAAAAAAATCAAGGAGCAGCACCCGCACGCATGCCAGCCCAACAGACACCATCCCAGGGCACACACCCCTCCCTGGCTCTCTGATGGACTGTCACGCTTCGCAATTGATTTCACATACTGTCTCTTGCTCTTTTTACACAACCTTCTGGTAAACTAGTTTGGGATCTTGGAGACCTTACTGCTGCTGGCTGTGTATGTGTTACCCTCAGGAAAACACGTGCCCCCTAATAACCAAACCAAGGCGCACCGCTGAATTTCGCCACCTGGAGTCAGAGGGCAAGACTTTTCTCACCTTTCCAGTCGCCTCAAAGTAGTGTGAGAATCTTTCCTGGCATCTCCTTGCCCCCTTTCCAGCTGGCGCGCTTTCTCAACCAGGCTGCTCAGCACGCCCTTACCTGAGCTGTCGCTTTTCCTCTTGCCGCCACTTCTCTTCTCCGCCTCCGCAGGTGACAGCGCTTGGCGACCATAGTCCCCAGGAGCGCATGCGGCCCCGGTAGGGGTGCTTGAGCCCAAGCTGGAAGAGTTGGAACACAGGACCGGCGGGCTGCTCCCCAGCTCCGGCGGCCCTCCGGAATCAGGCTGTAGGCAGAGACTGTGCCTAGCCGCACTCGGTGGGGAAGACATCTGTGGGATGTGCCAGTTGGTTTGCAGAGCCTGGTGCTGCTGCTGCTGGTGGTGGTGGTGGTGGTGATGGTGATGGTGGTGGTGACCCCTGTGATGCTGGCTAGCAAACATCCCCTCCTCATTGGGGTATCCTGCGATTATGCAAGACGAGGAAGAAGTAGAGAGTTCGGGGTAGGACATATGGTCAGATCTTCCATGGAGGGCGAGAGAGGACTGGGAAAAAGCATGCAAGCCCTGCGCTGTGGCGTGGGGGCTGCGCAGGCAGCCAAAGAGCGGGTGTTCCATAGCATGCAAGTCTTGGAATCCAGGCGGAAGACTTCACGAAGGTTCCAAACACCACCACTACCCTCTGTCACTTTTCACTGGAAATTGTGTGACTTTCCCCCCTCCAAAAGTAATAGCTTCGCGCTCTTCTGCAGAGCTCCGATAATCCCGGTCCTGAGCCCTAGCGGCCAGTCTCCTTTACATATAAACACTCGGACCTGGAGAAGCTTCCCTCCGAGCAGCTCAGATGTCAAGAGTGGGAGCGGTTGAAGCCAAAAGAAGGTGGTCCCAGGGAACTGCTTTCAGGGGGAAATGACTCTGAGAGGTTATAAATAGAGTGTAATGTGAGCTGGGGGCTGGCCTAGGAGCCCAGCGCTGACCACATGCAAACTCCCTCCAAAACTCCCGCTCAGTCTGCGCCATCAGGCGCTCTCAGTTCTACTTCACATAGCTGGCTGGACAGACGCTGCGCGTCCACGCCCGCCCTACTCTGTCAGTCTCCAGTTCTACAAGCAGCGCGCCGGGCTCCTAAATTCCGCCCAGGCAGGCAGCGACTGCGCCACAGGCTCAGGCTGCCCAGACTGCTGCAGCTCACGTCTGTCCCAACCTCTCACGTAGTTTGCAACTCCCTCACTTTTCCCAGGAAATCCGATTTGTTAGTACCGTTCGGGAACTGTCACCTGCAAGAAGGCTAGGAGTGCTTAGTTGTGGAGGAGCGCGAAAGGCGTGACAAGATTAAAGGAAAAGAACGGAGCTAACTTGGTGCACTCTCCTAGAAGTTTTTCAAATTTCACAGATAACTTTTCGCTGCGCTCAGTGGCGCACCTAGCTTTTCATTGCTGGTTTCTATGGGTGGGTTGTTAAAGAACTCGGACTTCAAGTAAGAGGTTACAGGATTATGTTCAACAAATGGCAAAGGACAGTACTCTATGAGGGAAGGAGAGGTATGTAGTGGAGTGGGCGGGCGGCAGAAAAGCGTGAAGCTGTGAAGCATGCAGATGTGAGCGCCCTGCCCTCAGGCATCCTCGCACCAGTCACCACTTCCTCGATTTTCCACACCTTACCCTGGCTTTGCTGGTCCTGCTCAATTTCCTATCCAGTTGTCCTCCAAGTTTTCCTATGTAAAAAACATTCTGAAGCAATTTCGTCCCTGTCACATGAAGATGTGTAGGTTGCTGGTATATTTCTAACCTCACTCTTCAGGAACCAACTCAGATTCTCTCCTGTCCTTCCAGCCGTCCACTTTCTCTTTTTCAAAAAACTAGACACACTTCTTCCCACCGCCACTGTTCCATTTACTGAGAAAGTTTACGCTTCAATAACCAACAGAATTTGTTAGCCCTTCAGGTCTCCCTGGTTACAATTCACATTCCTAAAAGTGAATTAGAAAATTTGCCACCAGTGAATTTGTGGGCGCTAGGAATGGGCTTCATAAAGCCACTTGCTTGGGGGGGTAATACGGTCTGCTGGGGGCAGACTCGTTTACACACAAGCAAGCAGTTCCTAATAAGCTGCAGGAACAGTTACACCCCGTCTGGAAGTGTCGCATCAGGAGAATATCTGCAATCACCTATCTGGCTTGGGTCCTCAAATGTGCTACCAGCAGTGTCACCCCGTTATTTTCATTGTCTCAGGTGTCCAGAGGATGGTGACCAGGTCTTTGAAGCTGCTAATGGGATTAATGGCCACAGCAAACTAGACTGGACATCTGGTCTGAATTAGGAAAAAGTATTGATTAATCTTGGAGGGGTGTCCCCAAGGCAGAACATTTCCCCTTGCCCAGTCCCTCTGTCTTCAGCTTGAGTCCCCTTTCTTTTAAATCATGCTCCGGAATAGTGGCTTCAAAATAAACCTTTATATCAAGTAAAAAAATCACTTGTTTTCCATTTCTTCAAGGTGGGGTGGAATGGGGGTTGATCAGGAATTCTGAGATTTGCAAGTGCAGCTTTCTTTAACGGAAATTGAGCCCTACTTTGAGGGAAATTAGTTTTGCAGACTTCGTTTTAAAAAAAAAACTAAAACTTTTGCTCACCAGCTGCTCAACTTTTCAGTCTGTGTCTGAGCTGGGACCTGCAGCAAGCATTTGACGGTAAGACTTTTCTTTTCCTATATTTCGGGAATCTAATATTGTTTTAGATTTACAAAAGAGAATGTGGAGGTGTTCTTCACTTTGCATGTTTCTGAGGATTTAAGCACTAGACCAAGACTTACATCTTAAGAATATTTCTTCCTACCACTCCCCATGCCTTTGGCTCTTTAAAAATAAAAACGGGGTGGGGGTGTATATTCCTCCAATATCATAGGAATAGGTTTTGGATTTTCATTGTGTTTATGGTTTCAATATGTGCTCTGATATTAAAAGTTGAAGTACAAAGAGCACCTCTAAACTTCCCTTACTCCTGTAGCTACTCAATGGATTCTGGATAAAAGTATTAATCTTTAATTCAAACTAAAATGTAGGCAACCACCTCAATAAATATAAGCAGAAATATTTACATAATATAATGCTATCAGGTAGAGGCATTGCAAAGTTAGCCAAGATTGACTAAAAATATACTTCATCTGCAGACATGAGTAAAAAACATCCATAAAGGTTTTTTAATTTGTGTTCTATGGGCTTAAAACAAGCCACACAATTAATAAGTTAATGTATTTGAATTAATCAATGAATTGTAGGTAACCAGCAGTTAACAAACACAAAGTTTTCACCTCTAGGAGAGCTGTCACTTCTTGAACCAACCCAGTGACTGAACTAGCCTTTTTTTTTTCATTTACTGCATCAGATGTTAACAATGTGTCCAGAAATTTCGTCAACTTCTGTGAAACCAGCAATATCAGAAGGAAAAATGAAAAAAAGAAAGTTAGAAAAGGAGAGAAGAATCACTTTCAAAGGCATACAATTAAAATAAAGCTAGTAAGAAAGGACTTTTTAATTGAATGCACAAAATATTTAATAACAGTAAAAATGATGAAATCCAGATTTCTAATAGAAAGTATAATACAAGTAAAATGCTATTTGGAATGGGAAAAAAGGGATACACAGAAGAAAGAAGTAAAAGAAAGGATTTTTTGCCTTCCAGAATTAAATGTGACTTTTAAAAGTTTTCTCTAAAATTCTAAGTGTTTGTAGTTACTCAATAGTTTTTTAAAAAATCTCATGTGTTAGAATATTTGGAAAATGTAGAATATTGGTATTTATTCTCTAGACCATATAGAATTTTTAAAAATATAACAAGAGGAAAAACAAATCCCTGGTACTTCCTATAATAGCTACTTCAGTGTTTACATATATAAAATTCAATGTTGAAAGATGCCTTTTCAGTAATTATATAAAGATGAATGGTAAAAATGAGAACAGTTATCTTAAAATTTCTATACATCATTTTAAACCAAATATGACATAGTATTTATGCTATATCTATAATCCACTTGAATCATCCTGAGAAAAATGTTACATCAATGTCAACATGCCATGCAAGGTTTTAATATCAAGTGGCCCATTACAAAGAGGTTGGCTGTATGAAAATGTAAGCTGTTTATCTCTTCTAGGATACATGACCAGAATTATTTTAAACATGTTAAGTTCTTCAAACTTGATAAATATGTATACTTATTGTTCCCTCCACTTAAATGAAATGATATCCAATAGTAAAAGCCAAGAATAAAGAAAAGCTAGATTATTTTATGAGGTATCAAAATTATATCAAGCATTCCAACAATTTAATTTAAAATCTCATTTTAAGTTTTATGATGATTCCTTTAACAGGTGCCATTCTTTTGCACATTTGTAACTTGAGAAATGAGAATTAAAATATTTAAAGTTAGATTTGAAAAAATTCTACTTTGCATTTCATTTGGTGCATACATTTGCCTTAGGAACACATAATCATAATATATGAATTTAAGTGTGGATAACTAAATTGAAACTGGAATTTGTCTTTGAAACTTCTATTGTGTAAAAATGTATTATTTCTACAATATTTCCCACAAGAAATATCTGTGTATCCTTTAGTTAGTGATTTTGAAAATATGAGTCTTGACCATATATTTAAATATGCTAAATACTCAATGATATTTTGTGATTTATGATATAGTCCACTTTATAAAACTAGGGAATTGCCTTTTCCCAGGAATTACGCAATTTAAAATTTCATGAACAGTTTTGCTATTATGTGACTAATAAATATGCTTCTAATGCATGCTATTTACTGATTTCATATACTTTTGCAGATTGCTTAAATGTTACTGCTTTTAGGTAAAATTAATTTGTGCTTTTATGATAAAATTTGTTACATTTCTATATGCTTACATAAACAAATGCTTAAATATTACCTCTGAAATGTGAAAGTGTCTAAAATACTTTGCTTTTCTATTTTCTTTCTATTTTTACATTCAAATTTATGATTTATTTCAGAAATTGGTGGTTTTCTTCCATTCAAGTACCTCATGGTAAATATAACTGTACTTAAACACCAAATACAACTTTACCTTAAATAGTCAAAATAAAATACATGAACGTTAGAACATTTTAACAAATTATGTTCAGAACACCAACATGTTATAATTAAATTTATAGTTAAATATTCAAAATATATTTGATTATCTATAATTCCAATTGACTTCCACATAATTCATAAAATTTGTGAAATTATAATTTTATTTTTTCTTTTTTTTATCCTGTAGAAGTTAAAATTGGGAAGACATTGACCACTTCTCAGATTTTAAAAATTCTAACTAATTTTCTTTTGTTCACCTGCTCTAATTCTCATTACTACACAGTCACTTTATGATGATGCAATTGGGAAAGGATTATACTCAATTATTATATTTTCATCTGCATTCATCTGGTATGATAAATTTATTGACAACTGTGAGTGTTTTCAAAATCTTATAATTGTAAAATTCCCTTTTTTCCGTATGTAAATGGAAGACTCACAAAGACTCTAATACAAGATAGTTCTATAATAAATGATACAAATTACATTATGTATTCTTCACCACTAAAATCCTAACAATTGCATTTCATCATGCCATACAAAACATTTCTGTTTTTAAATGGATTGAATTTAGAATGAGTTCATAAATCTCAGATGACAAAAATTCAATTGATACTAAAGATGGGAATTCTAAATAAAGTCTTACCTTTTTTTTAAATTTTCCAACTTGAAATGTTTAACATTATTGAAGTCATTTTAGCACTGTGTTAGATTATTCTTTTGGATCTTTATTTATGGTGCTTTATCAATTTTTAGAATGCTTTATTTTTGAAGTGACTTTCTCAATTTTATCTTGGATTTGTGATTTGAATCATTAAAATTGCTAGTTTAGATGTGTTAGTGTAATTTCCCTAAAATATTTAATTCTGCATTCTAATTTTTTGTGATTCAAACTCGCCAAAGAAGTGCTAGTTGCCTCTGATGTCAACATTTTTGTTTTATTTCTATAAATATTTCTGTTGTATATTCATGTAACAAATAAAATGGAAAATTAAGGCCAAAGATATGATCTCTTTAAAATTTTGAAGAGCTTAATGTTAGTACTTTGACTTGGCTCATATTATTTTTAAATAACTTTAAGATATGATACGGAATATTTTATATAGGGCAAAACCATATGTGGATGGATGAAAGTGATAATACTCTTGCCTCAGTTGACCTAAGCAATAAGAATGATTATAGGAGAGAGAATAGACAAAGAAAAATCAGAAGACACTGATTAGCAGGTTAAAAAAAAAAGCAGAAAATAAGATAAGTTTAATGATATGGAAAAATTTTTATAGTTTTTAATATATATAAATCATAAGCCACATACACTTACTATTATGGCAAAAAACAAACAACAAACAAAAAAACAATGTTGCCAGGGGTGTATTTAACTGGAATTTTAAAAAATAAGCTTTCGGGAAATTATATATTTAACCAAATGGCATATATTTTTGATATAAGTAATAATGATAAAATAATACCATTCTGATAAAGTTTCAACTAATTGTGCATAATGTGAGACCTGGTTAAAGACCTGGTTAATGTATGGACAGGCATTCCATGAATGTCTGGAATTCAGCATAATCATGTCTATCCATCTTACAGATTTGTAACTTGAAGCTCATTGTCATTCAAATACTTTTTAAAAATATTATTATTTTTTTTTTTGTAAAGAGAGAGCCAGAGAGTAAGAGAGAAAGAATCAATTTACTTGAAGGATGATTTCTGCTAAGTTGGAATAATAGTACATAACAGAAAATAAACTGATTTTCAACATCTTTCCGTAGCTGAATGAAAAAATAAAAAAGTATTGGGTCAACTGTACCCTACAGTACTTCAAAGCACAAATTAGAAAAGTCTGGCAGCACCAAACACTAACCAGAACTCAGCAAGAACACCCTTTCAGAGTTCAAGGGCCCAGGAAAGGCAATTCCTTTGAGAACCAGTAAACATTTGAGTACATAAATACTAAATAAAACCTCTTCAACACTTAAAGGGGCTAGGGAAGATTCTTCCCCCAAGCATGATATTCATTTTTCAGGAGCTCTTCCTTATAATCTCTATGTTGTAATTCTCTGCCTTGATTTCTAATTCTTGATAATGTAAATAACTAAAGGACAGGAAAAACAGAACGGTGACTGAAAATAAGTCAGAACAGTGATGCAATACTTTATAATAAAATTTATTACTGATGTTAAAAGAGGCCTGAGTAGGGCAAGTGAGTAATGGGAAACTTAACAGTTCTTTCCTTTGATTTAGAGCATCTGTAGTGATCTGAGGCAGAATTTCTGTAAATACCTTATTAAAAGATGATTTATTGTGTTGGTTACAGTGAGGTTAATGTTTCTATGAAGACATACACAAGGTCAAATTAAGTAAATATGGTCCATAATTGTATATCAGATCTTTATTTATCACAAATAACTTTATTAATATTTCTCTGATATGAGAAAGATAGGGAAATAAAAATAACACAATTATAACCTTCCAGGACATTTTTTTTCTTATGATAGTTATCATCTATGAGCCAGTGGTACCTTGTTCAAAGCTCATGAGATGCTTGAACCCCTCCAAATTTGTTTGTAATCATCTCTCAGATTTCACACTGCACGGTTAATGACACTATTTGATCAGAGTCAAAGGCTGAGTCCTTTTGAATATATAAGATAATATTTTCCAAAGTACCCAGCATCCCATCATCTGATAAACCCTTCCACATCAGATAGCTCAGACTTAGAGTTTTTCAGGTTGAAAGACAAACACATAACTATAAAATTCTGCAAAGAACTCTAATATCTAATGTGCATTGATGAAGCTTTGAAAAGACATGAAAAAGCACATAGAAGCTTATAAATGTTACACATTGCAAATCTAAGACTGTTGAGTTAGTGGCTGGTGTTCCTCCTTCTATAACAGTATTAAAGATATGCCAATCCACGTGCAGTTCTGTTACATAGACACCGTTTTTCCTCAATAGCAGTCGTTAAATCACTATATTCAGGCATTTTTGCCAAATATAACATAGTCATGGCTAAAGCAAAAAGTGAATTAGGTCTTAATACTCTACTAGCAATTCCAGTGATAAAAAATATTACTGTAAAATTCCAGTTTCAGGTTACCTAGACCCATGTCAGTCTTTGTCTGAACAGCAAGACTGATAACTTGATTGCTCAAGTCAGAAATAGGAACACATCTTAAACAAGCCCCGCCTTCCTCTCTCCCCAAATGACACCAATGATCAAGAAGAGTATTCCCAAATGACTCTCGAATATTCATTAGTTCTATCCTTCTCTCTATCACCAATAGCTTTAATTTGTGGTCCTCACTCCTTTTGCTTGAATTACACAGTTGTTCCATGGTATTCTGCTTGCCTAAAACCTTTCTCCATCTCCAAGTGTAGAATAGAAAATGGGTTTGTATCTCAGCTCTATCACTTTCTAATTCCGTGAGTACAGTCATTTGTTAACACAGGAGGATATTATAATAGGGCTGCGATGTCCCTCAGTGGAGGGTGCTCACCCAGCCTACAAGAAGCCTGGGAATCAATCTCCAGTGCTGTAATATATTTGGTTTTTATTCTGTATATTTTATATGTTAATATTATAATGAAGAAATGACACAATGTTATGAGCGCACTATCATGATGCCTAAATTGTGATGCTCACATATGGAATAAATTTAGGTTACATCTTAAATCATGCAGCTCAATATAGTCTCACATAGTGATTAAGTACTTGAATATTTACTATTCCAAATTAAGATTTACTTTAAGATTAAAATGCATACCACATTTTAAAGACATCTAGTGAAATTAATAAGGTTTTACATCCATTACATGTTAGAACTACGGCTGGGTGCATTGAGCTAAGTAAAACATTTAAATTAATATCGTTTTCTTTTTTCTTTATGTGTAGCCAATAGAAAATTTAAGATAACATATGTAGCTGAAATTATACTTCTCTTGGACTGTCCTGTGCTAGAACATGTCATTTAACCTTTTTACCCATTTATTCCCTCCCTTGCAAATAGGTACCAAATTACATATAGGTCTGTCAAAATGATGTAAGACCTGAAATCTTTCTGTAAGTTGATCCTCTTGACCTCACGATTAGGAGCTTCACAATGTGGTACCACACCTGGAAACCTCCAGAGCAAGATCTCAAGGAAACACAGGAAATTCCTGGAACAGCAAAACATCCTACTTGAAGACATTCAGTTATTCCTCTGTGTATCAGGAGCATCATTGTTAATTAACTGTTGATGTGCTTGAAAGAGTTTGGTTGACAATGGCCTTTGTGAAGAAAGAACAACTAGGTGTGCTATTCAGGATGCACTAGATAATGTTGTCACAATGTGTTAACCTGGACATCTTATTGACTTAGCAAATGTTTAGCTCTTATTCCTACAAATTCTGGTGCAAGATGCTTGGCTCTCCAGACAGCAACTGATCTTGTGAATTAGTCATATCAGCATGTTTCTCCAAGAGACCACAGCAGGGGAAATGACAGGGGGAGGGTCACATACTTGGTATTATATATTTTGATGTAGAGGTGATAGGTGTTATTTCTGCTGACAGTTTATGGGTCTGAACAGTCATGTACAACTTCAAAAGGACTAGAATATATTCCAGAGCATACAGTACTTGGTGAGCAGCAAATGTCTCTGTTTTATCAAGCTTTAATAAATTTTGAATTTGTTCCTTCTTGATCTAGTTCATACCACTAAAATTATGTATCTTGAGTCTTCCTTGCACCCTATGTTAGTATTTTCTAGAATAATGTCTATCATAGAGTAAGCATTTAATAAATACGCTCAACAGAACTTTTAGATATGCAAACTTGACTTCATCATGAAATTTTAGCATCCATGCGGCCATTGTTATCACATCAGGGATATGTAACTGCAATTACAAACTGCAAAGCAATTTGACCTGATAAGATGCTCATCTTACCTTCAGTATTTTGGGGGCTTATTTGACTGAGAGTTTTTTGTGTTTTTTCCTTTTTTGTATGTGTGTGTGTGGTATGCATGTGCATGCAGTAATTTTGGCTTCATTATCTGCTCTAGAGCAGAGGTCCATTCTTAATTCTCATTGGAATTAGAATAACAGTGTCTGTAAGCAGTGACAATGGTTAAGCTTCTTTGGGGAATCTATCTACAAGTATCTGCCACCATGTTGTAACACCAAAGTCTGTTTGTGTAAATCAGATTTGTAACTGTCAGATATAATATTTTATTTTGTTTTCCATAGGTTTCATAACAGTTCCCAGAATGAACTGCGAAGATGATACCTTGAATTGTGTCTTGTTTTTGTCATTTACTATCACTTTGATTGTGGCCAAGTTAATTAATATTTTTGACTGAATTTCCTCATCTTTAAAATAGAGATATATATTTACATTACTTCATGTTGACAATTAAATCACCTAATTTGTATACAGTTCAACGAGTAAGTCAAATGATGACTTCATAAGACTGTCTATAAAATGTCATATAGTATTCTCAGTATGGTCACTTTTGTTAACATCATCATCATCAATCCTCTGGCCCATATTCAGTCTAAAATGAAATCATCTTCTATCTAAAAGAAACTTGAGAAAATTTTGGAATATTTGTTTGTATCTATTCCTTCTCCCTTTTCCACAACTAATTCTGATTTCTTCAGAACTCTTGTCTAGGACATAGATACACTATAAATATTTGTTGAATGAATAAATAGTGCACTAATGATAAATGTAACTTTTTAATCTCAACATTAAACATAAATCATATGTTTAGGTTGCATGTATTTCAGTTGTCTTTTCTACTCATTTCAAAATAAGACCAAAGCAAAAAAAAAAACTCATAAAACCTAGAATTTTGAATAAGAAAAATATTTCACATGACTAAAAGAACTATTAAAATTCTAAGGAAGAAGCAATATGCCATTGCTTACCTACAACATTTTGAAGTGATTTTTATAATGGTATTTAATATTTTGGTCTGTGACTTTACTAGATGTTGGTTCAAAAACAATGAGCAGTCCTTTAATAACAGAGGTTCAGTTGCATAATATCTACTAGACTAAGTGCCTATAGTCCAGAATCATATGAATCTTCCTTAACTCCAAATAATCAGATGTACTAAAAATAAAGTAAAATCACCCTCAGATATCACAAAATTTTACATCTAGTATCTACTTACATAATATGCTTGATTCACAATAGTCAATATATGTTGTACTAAAAGCAGTGCAACTGTACTTCTTAATATTAATTAAAATGTTTTATTTTATAATTGAGTTCTTTCCTAGGTCCAGAATGGTTTTGTGGTGACTTACGGTAAAATTTGATGAAATAAAAATGTCAAATAAAATATAAGAACATTCTAAATTGTTGGCTCCCAAACTAATAATTATCAGAAGAACCTTCTCTTTTTTCCTCTTTCTTCAAGGGCATTCAATGTAGAAAACTACATAAAGTAGACAGTGAGAAGCAGAGCTGTTGTAATGCACATAGGTAAAGGGAACCAGGTATGACTTGCTGGGTGTATTCTCCTCACCCACTGCAGACTCAAGAGAAGCAGGGAAAAAGAACCAGATTATGGATGCAACTTGACAACCACTAATCACTTTGATATATGTAAAAACGCTACCTCTGTGTTTTCTAGATCCATTGATTCAATATTTGATAGGCACACTCTTGGGACAAATATTTGAGCAACATTTTCCTTTTTTTGTCTTCAAGTATTCAGCCATCAGTTCCTTCAATTTCTATGTTCTTTTTGTTGTTGTTTCTTTTTTGATACTGGGGATAGAACCAAGGAACTGACACATATTGGGCAAGTGCTGTACCACTGAGCTTCATCCCATCCTTTCTGCGTTACAATAAAAATGAAAGTTAAAGAAGATAACATTTTCTAACTATGAATGTGATAAAATTTTTAAAATAGATTGTGATGATAAGTATGTAGGAAAATAATAAATTTCATGCAATACCAAAAGGAATGTATTTAGAACAGATGTCCAAGAGGAAATCAACATTCAGTAAGATGCTAACTGTAATTCAGTAATTCCAAATGAATTAATTGAAATAGTCATTGAAAATGACATGAATTTGAGCTTATTTCTGTCATCTTTCATTGGTGGAATTAATCAATATTTGTATGATTTCCTATAATGTTTCAATTTTTTTCTGTAAAATTTTTGTAAATTTTTGTAATGAATATATAATTTTAATTATCAATAAAGTAAAATTATTATTTCTAAACAAGTGAAAGATGTCCTCCAGAGAAGAAAAACTTTCTGATTTGAATAAGCATTTCAAGAATTAAATAGGTCTATTATGTGTAGGTATAATCATACAAAATTATTGATTTTCTAGCAGCGTTTATTATCATTGCTGAATTATTGTCTTAGAAACTTTTGTTCCTCTTTATAAATAACATCAATTACTCTAAACTGTATTGCAGTGCTATGTCCAGTTTGGGATTAATCTGATCCAGCTCAAATGTGAAAGATTCGATTGTCTTCCTATGCAGTCAAGTAAAGTATGTGGAGTGCATTACATCTAAGACCCAAAGTCTGCTCTGACTGCTTGGCAGCGTCTGGAGTAGAAACCAAGGTGTTGTCTTAGTCAAATACAGTACTTGATGGTTTCAATTATGATCAATTTGAAACCATTTATTCTCACCCATGTGAAAGCAGAGATTGAGTGAGGGACTTTTTTTTTTTTGCAATGGCATAGTTTAATCTTTAGTGGGGGTCAGAACCAAAGAAGGTGTTCTCATATTAAGGAATGACAAGGGAAAGTTCAGAGTACCACATGACAAACACTATTGTCTTTTTCTTTCTTTCTTTCTTTCTTTTATAAAGCATGAGAGGGACAGAGAGAGAGAAGGAGAGAGAATTAATTTAATTTATTTCTTCATCTGGTTTTCAGTGCTGCAACACTTAGTTGATTATGTGGTGCAAACCCAGGTCCTTTCACATGCCAGGCAAGCATCACAACCCCTGAGCCACCCCTCCAGCCTGCCTTCTATTGTTTTAAGAGGCAGGAGTTGCTGTAGTGTTAAAGAGAAAGTTTGCAGTGTCAGAGTCTCAAGATTTTCACAAAAAATCTCAAACAGAACTGACAAATTGGTATCATTGTGCAAAATACAGAAAGAAGTACATTCAAATTTCACATATAACCAAAGAAATGTCTTTCCTTAAGTAGTACTGAATACAGTGCATGAAAATTTAACTTTTAGTTATAAAGAACTTCTTTCCCTTCCTTCCTTCCTCCTTCCTTTCTTTCTCCCTTTCTTTATAGTACACTTTTTATTGATGTCTTTATTATTAAAACATTCTTCACATAATAAGACCTTAAACTACAGTAGAAATTCACTGAAATGTGAAACTAAAAAGAACTCTTAGACTTTTGCTACGGCTTGAATATGATTTGAGTATGTACCTCCAGAGATTCATCTGTTGGTGCCTTGATCCTCAGGGTGGTGCTATTGGGAGGTGATGGGAACTTTAAGAACTAGGGAATAGCTTAGATAGACTGGGGACCTGTCCTTGCAGTAATTATGAGACTGCAAGATCTCTGGCTTCCTGTTTAAAAATGTAATCTCAGAACTGGGGATGTAGTTCAGTGGAAGAACATGCTTGCTTAATATGCTAGAGTGCCTGGATTCAATCCCCAGTACAGGAAAAAAAGTCAAGATTTCATCTTTTCTTCACACATGCTCCCATCATGGTATGATACACCCAAGAGGTACCTTACCAGAGCTGAGTTGATGCCAGCGCCATGCTTTTGATATCCAAAAATGTTTCATAAGTAAACTTCTTTCTTTTCACAAAATTAGTCTGTCTCAAATATTTTGCTGTATATAGTAAAACAAAATGAATTGATACAACTTAGAAGGGAATTCTTGTTCAATTCACTTTATTTACGAAGAAGGGTTCATAGGCTATTGAATTAAAAAGAACAGCAATGGAATTCACTGGTTTTACTTTATTCCTCCATCCTGAAGCAGATGGCTTTATAAATGCTAGAATGGCCTTTTGAAGACTTAGTTACAATATTGGCTATGGGGCAATGACTTACAGGACTAGTGCAAGATTTTTCCAGAAATTCTTATGCTCTGAATCAGCATCCAATATATGGTAAATTTCCTCTTAGAGCCAGTATTCACTGGTCCAGGAGTTAGGGGATAGAAATTGGAGTGGCATCATTCACTTTTATCTCTAGGGACTCATTAGCAAAAGTTTTGCTTCCTGTTCCTGTAACTCTATGTTCTGCTTGCTTAGGGATCTTAGTTCCAAAGGGAAAAATGCTTCTGCCAGCAGACAGAATGATCCCATTGAAATGGAAGTTAAGACTGCCACCTAGTCACTTTGAGGTTCTTATACTTCTGAGTAAACAGACAAAGAAGAGAGTTAATGGTGCTGGCTGTGCTGATAGATGTGAACTATCAAGAAGGAATTGAACTCTGATTGTACAATGAAGGTAAGAAGAGCATGTCCAGAATGTAGAAGATCCTTTAAGGCAACTGAATATTTCCATGCCCTGTGATCAGAGTCAATGGAAACTACAATAACCTGATCAAGGCAGGACTACTAAGGACATATGCTTCAGGACTAAAACTTTGGATCATCCCACCAGCTAATGAACCATGACCAGCTGAGGTGTTTGTTGAAGGCAAAAGGATTACAGATGGGTAGTATAAGAAGAATGTCAAACATATCAGCTATGAGCTTCTTTCTTGACCAAATACAGACATAAGAACCATAATTGTGATTAGCACTTTCTCTTTCCTTTGTTAAGAGTATGTTTGCATGTATTATACATCTACTAAACAAACATATCTGTTCTCATTCCTCTATCATTTCTTTGTCACATAGCATAAGAAGTTTGACTCCATAGAAGTACTTAAGTATTGCAAATTTTACAACCTAGTAGTTCAATTTCAGGGTATCAGAAGAGTAAGAATCAGTGGGATGCCATTAAACTGAAAAGCTTCTACACAGCTAAAGATTAAGTCAAGAGTATCAAGAGAGAGCCTATAGAAAAGGAGAAAATCATCGCATGCTATGCCTTAGACAGGGGCCTAGTACACAACTAAAAAAAATTGAACACTAAAACCATAAATAACCCAATCAATAAATGGGCTAGGGAACTAAATAGTAACTTCCCAACAGAGAAAATCCAGAAAGCCAATAAATATGAGAAAATGCTCTACATTACTAGCAATCAGAGAAACGCAAATCAAAACTTCACTGTGATTCCACCTTACTCCAGTCAGAGTGGCAAAAATGAAGCATAAAAATAATAACAGATACTATAGAGTTGTGGGAAAAAAGAAACACTAACACACTGCTCATGGGTCTGCGAACTTGTACAGCCACTCTGGAAAGCAGTGTGGAGACTCCTTAGGAAACTAGGGATGAAACTACTTTACCACCCAGTTATCCCACTCCTGGGTATTTTCCCAAAAGAAAATAAATTGGCATACTACAGAGACACAGCTACATCAATGTTTATAGCAGCTCAATTTATAACAGCTAAACTACAGAACCAACCCAATGCCCCTCACTGGATGAATGGATTAAAAAATTGTGATTGATATATATATATAT
This sequence comes from Aplodontia rufa, assembly GCA_004027875.1. Taxonomy (NCBI): domain Eukaryota; kingdom Metazoa; phylum Chordata; class Mammalia; order Rodentia; family Aplodontiidae; genus Aplodontia; species Aplodontia rufa. Next base: position 149,843 of record PVKS010000203.1, on the reverse strand, counting down.
ATATATATATATACACACATACATATTCATAATACATATTCTACTCTGCTAGTAGAAAGAATGATATCATGTCTTTTGCAGCCCAATGGATGGAAGCTGGAAAAAAATTGTGCTGAGTGAAATATCGCAAACTCAGAGACTTAAGGGTCAAATGTTTTCTCTCATATGTGGAAACTAGTGTAAAACCTAAGGCTGGATGAAAGTCAGCTGAGTTTAATTAATAAACTCATCACAGTTGAAAATTCACACAAGCTGGGGGAACCATACCTATGAAGGTTGGGGGAGAAAGAAGATAGGGAGACAAGGAGAGAAGGGAGGGACAAAGGGAGTTACAAGACAATGGGGAATACTCAACTCCCATTAGAAGCCTAGCTATACAAAAGCAGGCAGAGAAACTCAGAAATGTGAACAATTATTATACATATATATGTTCATTTCAAACTACAGTATGGTGGGATTACAGAGGAGACATGAGTTCAGGGAATATATGAAGGAGGGTAGATCCTGGTCTAGGATCAGCCTTAGCTTACCATCTCACTATGTCAATATCCATGTATGCATGAATATGTAACAACAATTCCCTCCAATATGTAAGACTATGATGAACTAATAAAAAAGAAGAGTAAGCATCATTCAATGACATTCTTCTCTTCTTGGGAAGATACTGATTTTTAGTTGCATGAAGGGTAGTTGTATCACATTAGACAGGATTATGACCTTATTATTTTCTTCATTTGGAGACTAAATGTGGTTTTTGGAGATGCACATGGATGCCCAGTTGGGAAGGGGTGGACTTGTAATGGTTAATTTCATATGTCGAATGAACTCTGCCAAAGGATGCCCAAATAGCTGATAAAAAACATTTTTGAATGTATCTGTTGGGGTGCTTATTGAAGAGATTAGCATTTGAATTAGCAGACTGAATAAAAATTTCCTATTCCAGTGTGGCAGGAATGAAATGATAGTTTATTAGGAGGCTGTGTTTATTACAAATGTCCTCACTATTTTTTTTTCTTTTAAGAGAGAGAGGCAGTGAGAGAAAGAATTTTATTTTTTCATCTAGTGTTTGTTTTTGTTTTGTTTATTTACATATGCAGTGCAAGGGATCAAACTTGGGGCCTCTTACATACCAGGTAAGCACTCTACCACTGAGCCACTGCTCCTGCCCCTCACAATGGTTTTTTAACATTGGAGGTTTTGACAATTGCATATCATTAACCATGTGCCATAAAAGGAAATTAAGGAAATTACACATTTAGTCAGAATACATTGATACCAACTAGACTTTATTTAACAAAATAAAATTAAAACCACTTTTTTTTTTTTTTTGGTGGGATTGAGCCCAGGGGTAGTTAGCTACTAAGCCCCATCCTCAGTCCTTTCTATATTTTTATTTTGAGACAGGGTCTCACTATGTTGCTCAGAGTCATGCTAAATTTCTGAGGCTGGCTTTGAAATTGCAATCCTCCTTCCTCAGCCTCCTGAGTCTCTAGGATTATTGGCATGCACTATTGCCCATAACCTACTTTTTATATTCTTGAACATAGACATTGCTGCTTTGTTTGAGAGATAATATACACATAAACCATGTGTGTAATACTACTTTGCTTAGTGCAAATGAAATGAAAATCATCAAATCAATCTTAATAGATTGACTTCCAAATTAAAAAAAAGCAAATTAAAATATCAATAAGTCTCAAAATTAAATATATTTATATACATTTGTAAAAATAGAATTGATGCTTACTTCAGTATGACTCAGTTGTGTAGATTCTTATATTTACCAACATTTGGTTTTACTGATTATTTTCTGAAACTAGTGACAAATGAATCATACAAATATTTTCCTCTAGTTTAATTTTTCCCATTGGACCTCATCACATTATGTTAAGTATATGAGATATATATATATATATATATATATATATATATATATATATGAATAGTGACTAAAACATTTGAAGTTTTTATTCCAGCTTTAGTTACTAAATTCTAATTTCAGGTAAAATGAGACCTGATTAAATTTGAATAGCAGCTCCAATGAAGTACTCAGTCATAAATTAGGATTTTCTAAGTATAGAGAGATGCCGATCCTGAGGAAATTTGCTGGATTTTTAGGTAGACAGGATTACACAGTTGAAGAAGCTAGGTAACAATTGAAGAAGAGAGAGAGAGACAGAGAGAGAGATGGAGAGAGACTACTTTATTAAATATTAGAATAGCCTGTAAAGGCTCTATAGGAAGGTAAAATTGCATAAATTTGAAGGGCAATTAGGATTTTATTAAGAGAAAATGCTTCTGCCTTGGTTAGAGCATCAAGTTAGGTAAGAATTATGAATTTTTATATCTTGAGATTAAAAAGTAGTTACTGATAGCCACATACTATATCCTGTGTGCTAGGAGAATTTGATTGTATTTGGCAAAATTTGAAACATTCAAATGGATCCATCATAGAGAGGAAGGTGATGAGTGTTATTTAAAATACATGGAATTTGAGCTGATGCTTCCATATTTGAAAGTATCCTTTCATTTGATGAATTTGAACTTTATTTAGACATGGGGATAAAATAAAACTTGGATGCCAAACAATCTTTGGAACTATGATTATGAGATGATATGAAGGGTAACAACACGAAAATAATGCTTCATCCTTGAGGTAGTCTCACTGAAAGAAATGGATAAAAAGTTATGAGGAAGGCTTGCCAGAGAAATGATCAGAAAAGAAAAAGCAAGCAAACACAGTATTTTGAAATCCCTGGCAAGAGACAAGTTTTAGAAGTGCATCCCAAAGAGTTTCAAGTGGAATATTGCTATTGTGGAGGAAGATATTTGGGAAAAACCCAGAGAAGGACGTGGTGAAGTGTACCCGAAACCCTTTATCAGAGCAGCAGGAGACCCAGAGTGCAGCAATCAAGGAGAGAAGTGCAGCGATTGTCAGAAATTGAGATATGAATAGGAAAAATTATTGCAATATCTGAAGGAGAGGCAAAGAGTTGAAGGGTTTTGCTGTTGTTTCTAAGATAGATGAATTCTTTATGAAAATTAAATTGAAGGGAGGGAACTAATTTCATGTTGCTGTCTCATAGTACATATTGAGGCTCAATATTTTTTGAGTAGATAATTGAAAAACAGTTGGAAAGACAAAAATTACAGAAACAAGGATATTTTGGGAAGATAAGATGAATATAAATAAAGCAGCTAGATAGTAATTCAAAGAGATAGAGGATAGACATATTCTAATTCATGAGTGAAGAGAGAATTTTTTAAACTGTACAAACTATCAAATCATTTCTATATATCAGGATGAAACTGTAGAATTTTGAATGATGATCACTTTGATATTACAGAGAACACTGCTTGAGGGTCTCGGTTTCTTTTTCCATGTATATTTCTCTTTTGTCCTTAACATTTTTAAAGATGTTTGAGTTTTATATGCAATATTCCTTTATGTATCTATAATGAAATCTACAATAAATAATATAATCAACAATAAAGAACATAATTACTAAATTTTACAATATGTAATAATGCATTAAAATATTGTATGAAGATTCTGACCAAAAAGAATTTGTTAACAAAAAAAATCAAGTAAATAATTCCCTGATTAGGATCTCAAGAAATTGTTTAAGTAAAGTGCTTCATTAGCCATGAATTTTACAAAAGATTCCCACTTCCACACAAATTTGCAACTTATTTTTACAACCATAAATCATACTTCAACATCTGTCTAAAAATATATTGATCTGGAATTGATGAATATCAAGTGACTATCATGTTTGCTCAAACATAATATAATGCATTTTCAGAAAATCTCTTAAAGGAAATGGAAAATTATACTTTAAAACTTTGAATACTTACATAGTATTATGGGTTATTCTCTCAATTACTTTATTTTGAATTACAAACCACTATTCATAAAGACATGTTAATGTGAAATTTAATGAGTTTTAGTATTTATAGAAACTACACTGTGAAATGAGATTTGAGAAAAACAAACAACACAAAATTTAACTTTTTTCATAGGAAATGACCTCAGGGTTGCATGTGTTACATGTTTAATTTTAGAGAACTACAAAGACATCTTTAAAAATTACTTAAGATAATGAGTTGTTAGATCAAATGTACATACTTTAGAAAAAATACAATAAGGTCAAAGTGTTTCATAAACTGATATAATAAGAATTGAGATAAGTATTGATTGTGACAACTATTCACTGTTTAATGGTCTGCTTCTCAAATAGTTTGAGAGAAGGTGAGGGTTATAAATTCTTGAAAAGCATTTTGGAAGTCTCAAGCCATAACTCCAGCAGGATTATGAGTGAGGACACTGGTGTGGAAGGTGAATATGAAAAGTGTAAACCATTTTCTAGGATTTCCATAACAAATTGCTAAACTATGTAGTTTAAAACTATGTAGTTTAAAACATTGGTGGCACATGCCTATAAACCCAGCAGCTTCAGGAGACTGAGCTGGTAGAATTGTGAGTTCAAAGCCAGCCTCAGCAACTTAGAGAGATTCTATCTCAAAATAAAATAAATAAACAACTAAATAAAAGTGGGCTAGGGATGTTGCTCGGTGGTTAAATGCCTCTAGGTTGTTCTAATACTTCTACCAAAAAAAAATAAATAAAAGGAAATTATTCTGTCACGATTCTGAAGGCTGGAAATTTGAAAATCGAGGATTTGGGCAAACTCCCCCAAGGCTCTGTTTGTTGCCTCTCCTAACTTCTGGTGGCTGCCAGCAGTCCAGGTGATCTTTGACTGTAGCTACATTCCTCCTGCCTCCGTCGTTATTGGGACTAATTCATTGTATCTCTTTTCTTCTTATAAGGACATGGCATATTGTATTTAGAGCCCACTGTAGAATGACCTCACCTTAAATATTGCATCTCTACATACTCTATTTTCAAATAAGTTATATTCTGATTTTCCAGGTGGACATGACTCTTGGAGAGACACTGTTCAAACAAATATAAAGCATGAAAGTGTTTCATTAAAGTTTTATATCATAAAAGTACAACATTTCTTAGTCTCATTTTATATAGTAATTTCTGTATGTGTTTTTGGAAATTGACACATTAAATAATACAGTTATTAATAATATAGTTATGTTGATAAATAACCATTTATCAACATCCACAGAAGCTTATATATTCCAATTGGCTAAGAATCTTTTTTTGTGTGTCTTCCTATTGAAAAAGAAAATGACCTTGTGTTAAGACACAGAAGGCAATCAGGTGAATAAAATGCTTTCCTACTTATTACCTGATCTATTCAGAAATGTTTCTTCGATGTACAAGAACTTTTTTTAAAGCATGGGAGCAAAGTTATTCCTAAACTTTAAAGATAACTATATCTGAAATTCTTTCCATACAAAACACAAAATAAATATTCCTAGTCACAAATACAGAGTTCCGATCCAATTTAGCCCAGTTAAATTCCCACAGAATTTCATTAACATTTCTGAGTTATCTCCCTTTGAGGCAAGAGTATGTCCAACCTCCTTAGATGGAGGCAACTTGGAAGCAAAGCATGAGGTCCCTTCCTTTGCTTTTTCCCTTTCCATTTTCCCTCCTTTCTAAACTCTGCAAGATTGAGCCCAAGGCTCACTTTTCATATATTTGCTTAGTTATCTACATAAACACTTACTACTTCTAAAACATAACCCTACACAGAGAATACTTGGTCAATTTGCCAATAAGGTACAAGATATAATTTGTATAAATTCTCAGATCTCTCAAATGCAAGGATTACATTAAGATTCAGTACTTTAAAATTACAACCAATGTCCTCATGATACAGAAGTTTTATTGACTTTCTACTTTCTCTAAGCACCTACAGCATTTGTAATCAATAATATGAAACTGCTAAGGGTTTCTCCCTAATTGGTTCAGCTGTGCTGGTCTTATCTCCATAGATTTCCTGCAGAAAGCAGCAGTTTTACAAATTTGAGAGGAAAGGAACGTAAGAGCAGGTCAGATGTCTAGATTTGAAGTCTGTTTTACCACATTCTATTTCCGTGACCTTGAGCACTGGACCCAATACACCTCAGGGTCATCTGTTTGGAAGACACAATACCTGAACTATTAATGGAGTGAGGACTTACTGAGATGCTATACGTCTGATGCTGAGAGCCAACATTTAATTGTATGTGATATGTACACAATAAAGATATAAAATAAAAAGCTATGGAAACTAATATGTGAGATGGAAAATCAATATTACCTCAATGAAGCATAACATTTATACATCATTAACTGAGGGTAATAAAAATTCCTATGGAAGGAAAATTACTACTTAAATCAAAATCACATGAGATATTGAAAGCCTTGGGACTGAGCTCCCAGAAAAATCTGAAGAATAGTTTACACCCTTTAAAATAAAAAAATTAACTATAATACAAATTATAAGGAGGTTCTCTAGAATAGTCCACATTCTTTAAGTAGATAAAATTAATCTAATTTTATTCAGCCTATCTACTCAATGGAAAATTTTAGGATTTACCATCCCTGGAATTCCAACAAGATTTTTATAAAATGTATATTGGGTTGCATAAAATCTTATGATTTAACAATTTATAATTGTAAAGATTCACTGCATACACAGAGGGATGTGAAAATCAGAGTAACTTTAATTCTGATACATTTGTTCTGTGAAAATTAAATTCCTGACACAAACTATGCAGTTCTTTGCAATCTAATCAATCCTTTCTTGATGTGAATAGGTCTAAGAAATAGTTTATTGTGGAATCTTTCATTTCTCTTAGTCATAAAAATTTACTGATTGTCAAATTTTATCCATTCTACCTCCCAAATATATGTTGACTCCTTTGTCTTCATAATCATCTTCATAGGTGACTTTGGAAAATAAGTTCTATGTTATTTTGCTTTTGGTTTAGATCTAGTCAAATTCAATCAAAATTCATTATACTTGCAAAAGAACAAAAGCCATGTCTGGTTCTGATTATTTTAATTCATGAACATAATTGATTTAGAGTGGCACCTGGGCATGGAAATTTTTTCTTCTTTTATTTTTAGTTGATGCATAATTGTACATACTCATGGGGTATAATGTGATATTTTGATACATGAATATCTGTGTAATGATCATATTAAGACAATTAAATTATCAATTAATTAATTAATTTATAGTACTGGGAATTGAACCCTGGGGCACTCTACCACAGAGTTACATTCCCAATCCTTTTTATTTTTTATTTGGTCACTGTATCTCTATAAGTTGCCTAGACTGGCCTTGAACTTGGAATTCTCTTGCCTCAGCCTCCTGAATGGCTAGGATTGCAGGTGTGCATCAGCACACCAGGCTTTTTCATCACTAACATTTATCATATCTTTGTGGTGAGAACATTCAAAATCTTTCCTCTAGCTACTTCAAATTATACAACTTGTTATTTTTCTATTACCATACTGTACAAGAATTTAGTCTAACAAACTGTAACATTTTACCCATTGACCAAGCTCTCCTCATTTTAATGGATAAATAAATAGGTAAAGAAAATATACTATGTGTGGTGCATATGTGGAATGGAATACTATTCAGTCTAAAAAGGATAAAATGCTGTCATTTATAGCAACATGGATGAGCCTGAAGAATCCTAAGTGAAATAAATCAGGCATGGAATAACAAATCCTGCGTGATATTACTCATATATGGAATCTGAAACAGGGTGATTTCATGCAAGAGCTGAACAGTGGTTTTCAGAAGCTGGGGAGAGTAGTGTGAGGGATATTTTTTAACTTTTACAGTTGCTCTAATGTGAAGTCAGCATCGCAAGCCCTGCTCCATTGTATCGTTAGCCACTGGAATCGTTTGTATGCATTTGTCTTTCTCCTTAAGTAGGCTGTGAGAATTCAAGAATAGGACAATTTATTTTTTCACATCTGTAGGTTGGACACCTAAAAGAGTGTCTGACATGAAGTCAATAATCAAAACTTAGTTAATGAAAAAAAAATGAGAATTTCAAAAAATATTTATTTTGATTCAGTTAAATGGTTATTAATCAAGTGCCTTCTGTGTGCTGGACACCACATGAACCTCTTCTGTACAAATGTAGATAATATCGTGTTGCCCTTTAGGAGCATAAGTATTCATTCTGGTGGTCAAAACTAGCAATTATTAATAGTGATTACAGCAATAGCTATTACCTCTTAAATTATTCTTGTAGAATTTCCAACACTCAGTGTTTGGAAAAGTCATTCTTCCCTTAAGTAATATACCATTATCTGAAGTGGTTGAATTCATATAAGAAATAATGTCTTGCAAGTCTATTCTTAGGAATGTTCAAAGTCTGTAAATACTTTTTTTTCCTTTTTATTTACTTTATTTAAATATTTAGTACTTTTTCTATTTTAATCTAGATTTCAAAGTTCAACTAGTCGCACATTAGTTTAACACACAAGGAAAGGCAGGTGTTCACTAAATAGAATAAGAAAATTAAAAGCAGCCTAACTGCAGAAACCCCCTTTGAACCACAAGTTTAAATTTTTAATGGTTTTACAACCTTCTCAAGCTGTCAATGGAAAAACGTGGCTTGACATTGAACACATACCAAGTCAGTAGCATAACCATTTTATAATGTCTGATTGGTCATTGAAAAAAATAGTTTAAATTCAATCCATGTGATGGAAATGACACTTAGAAAAAGACCATTCATATTTCGTGCTGCAGGAAAAACTGGTTATAATAGCTCCCATTTCATCCAGCAGCAAAAGGATTTTTAAAGACTTGCAAATGGAATGGTTCCTAGAATACTGCATGTTGAATACTACTAATATAAATTTTACTATCATAAAATACACCATTAGAAAAAGAAAAAAAACTTTTTTTTTTACCTTTATGGGTTAAAAAACTTCATGTGTAAAGGAGGATTTTCAGGTTTATTTATGGGAACCCTTCAGGAATGTCCATTCATAATTCCAGTAGGCCATTCATTCATTTTTAACTGAAATGTGTTGAACACTTGCTATATTGTTTCTCATAGTTGAAAAGGTGTCCCTAGTCATCTGTCCCACTAGAATTTATATTAGTCATGGATTTTGTGTTCCATTTGGGAAGTCTCTGAGTAGATATTAATGGCTGCAGATTTCAGAGTACAGATTATCCAAAACAGTACTTGTGTGTCCAAGGGTTTATGCATTGTATAAACCAACAAAAAAAAAAAAAAAAAAACTTAAGCAATTGAAACAAAGGAATGTTAAACTTTTTACACTCAAAAACTATTCTGGAAAATTATACAAAATGAAATATACCTCACCCCCCTTTAGGAATCACTGTTATCTCACACTTCTCTGTAAAAGACAAGTTTGAAGGAAGGTAAATTTGTACTTCTGCATTTCTGATAATTTCATCTAAATTTTAATTGCCTAGCTTTGAGAAATCCAGAATTATTGAATTTCTTTTATGCCTACTTTCCTATCTTCTAAATTTTCCATTGTTAATTAGTTGTTAATTTTCCACTGTGAATTCAGTAGTTTCAAAAGGACAGGGAGAAGGAACGCAAGAAGGTACAAGAAGAGGAAAGCATTACACAGATCAAACAGAATTTGCCCTACCTTGCTTTTCAGCTCTAACAAGCAAATGATGTAGCTGAATAAGAGGTTGGAATTTATGGTTAAAATGAAAGTCAAACAGTATGTGATTTCCAAGATCTCTTTTAAACCTTTCTCTCATCATTGCAGAAAATCAAGAATTTGTCCTACCTATCATTCACATTCCCATTTATGAAATGAATTTAAATATTAGGATTTATTTTAATAATTGTTATGGTGATGACAAATAAAATATCCTGTGAAGTACTGACAAGATTTCAAGCACATCACAGTTATGACACAACACATAAAATATACTTTAAAACTTAGACAGGAAGGTGTTTCATGCCTATGCTTTGTAAATATATACTTTAATTTATTTTATTCCTTAAAGAGAGGCATCCTTCTAAAGTTTTGATTTTTGTTTTGTGATATACTAAATTTTCTGTATTAGCAGTTTTAGATTCACAATAAAATTGAGCAGAACTTTCTGCTCATATAACCCTCTCCCCACTCAAGAATAATCTCAGGTAATATCAAACATCCATTCTTGGAATAGCACATTTTTTTCTATCCATAAACCTACAATGATACATCATTTTTACCCCAAGTTCATTCTTTACTTTAGAATTCACTGTTGACATTTTGACATTGTATGTTTTGTCAAACACACAATGATGTGTCCATCATTACAACATCATACAGAATCAGCTCACTACATTAAAATACCTGTGTGCTGCCTGTTCATCCCTCCTGCAACCCAGACCTAGGCCATCACTGAAACCCAGAATGGTGCCTCTTCCAGAGTGTCATACAATTGGAATCTCAATAGTATGTAATCTTTTCACATTGTCTTAGTTCATTTACTAATATGTAATTAAGTCTCCATTATTTTTAATGAGTTGACGGTTCATTTCTTTAGGGTACCAAAAAATATTTCATTGTCTTGATATGCCCCATTTATTGTATCCATTTACCTACTGAAGGATATTTTATTACTTCCAAGTTTGGCATTATGAATAAAGCTCCTGTAAAACGTCCATGTGAGATTTTCGTGGACATAAATGTTCAGATCCTTCAGGTAGATATCAAAAAGTGTGATTAATGGATCATATCATAAACACATGCTTACTTTTGTAAGAAATATAAAAACTATATTCCAAAGATTTCTGTATCAGGCTGGAGCGATGGCTTGGCAGTTACAGTGCTTGCCTGGCATGCATGAGTACGTGAGTTCAAATCCCAGCACCCACATACACAATGAAGTGTCTGAGTAATGAAGGTTACTTGAAAAACTAAATTTAAAAAAATTGTTTCTCTCTTTCTCTCTCTCTCTCTCACTGTCCCCTCTTTCTTAAAAAAAATATTTCTGTATCATTTTGCATTTGTCCAAATAGTGAATGAGAGTCCCTGTTGCTCCACATCCCTGGCAGCACTTGGTATTGTCAGTATTCTGGACCTGGATCACTCTAACATATTCCTCATATCCATTCTACGCTCCATTTCCCTGGTGACATGTGATGTGGCATGTCTTCTTATCCATTATTTGCCATCTGTTTATTTCCTTTTATGAGATATCTATTCAAGAGTTTGGTCCGTTTTTCACCAGGTTGTTAATCTTCTTATTGTTGAGTTTTGAGGGTTCTTTATGTCCTTCTCATTGAGCTTTCTTATGATGAAAGTCAACAGTTGTGGCATGTATGTGTGTGTGTGTGTGTGTGTGGTGTGTCCACATGTTCTTTTTATGATATGATAAGGAGGTAAGTAGGGAATTTATTCCCAGAACTTTGAGAACTGTATTTTTATGTTTCTTCCTAAGAAAAGCACTATAAAATGGTATTTAAAATGGTGAAATACAGGAAATGCAGAGAACAGAAACCAATGACAGCACCATTACATGATATAAAGATGAATTAAATACTTGCGTAGTGGAGTTAAACTGATTAGTGTTTTCTTGGACAGAACTCCATATATACATTATTTCCATAACTTTTTCATTTTGGCAGAGAGGAGGGTAAAAGAACATTTTGTTTTTTGTTTTTGTCCTGGGTGTATTATTAAAATAAGCACATTTCTCCTTACTCTTTCCTCTCGGCTCTGATTCCATTTCCAATCCCCCACTGATTCCAGGTCAGCATGCTCTGCTTTTGACTAGACAAATAATACACAGATTTATTCCTCCAGAAACAATCTGGTAAAATCATAGAGTGCCTACTTGAATAATACCCAAAAGTTAACTGCATGCTTTCCACTAGCCAGAAATAACTCACAGCAAATGAATCCACGAAGCAGTCAATAGAATATTGTAACCCTCTTAGGGGAGCCATTGTACTATGAGAGAAACTTGAGGCAATGAAGCAGACACACACACACACACACACACCATTGTATATGGTGAAAAATTATGTTAAAAATGTTAGACTACTGATCTGCGACAGATTTTCACTTGAAGTCCTATTGGGTTAGCTTAATATAGCTTTCATTTTCATTGTATTAGTGATACTTTATTCAAAAGACTTTTTATTTATTATTGTTGTAAGCCTGACAATAACCTGGATTGCAATAATTCTAAACCAAAAGTGGTCTTGTGAATCAGATGTAAATCTACACCAACTGGGAAACTGATACTATGGAACCTGTGTTCCTTAACCTGAATTCCAACGTATTTGAAGGGAAAATGAAAAATCTCACACTTTCAGTGCACACACACAGGATTTTGTATTTCTGGGATTAACTAGAAGCATTAATTTAACAAATTTCTTTTACTAAAGACATTTTAGAATTTGGGCACAGTGATAGCTGAAAGTATGGAAAAGTAAAGATGGGAATAAAATTTCTAGAAATAAAACTCAGGGTGGTAAAGAGTATGCTACATTGCTGATTGTCTACCTCGATCTCATTCTCTTCTCCCTCCCACTTCCTTCCCCCAAGGATCCTCTCCCACTCACACACATAACTATGGTTGTCCTAGATTATGTGTTGCTACGCCTTTGCTGGGCCTATACATGAGTTTGACTGCCTTTTACCCAAGACTAGGTTTAGCTCCTGCCTCCACAATGATTGAAAATATTCAACCCTTGACTCTGGGTTTGGCTAACTTTGCTCAGCATGAGTTCTTCAGTAGCCATCCTTTCTTCTAAGGCCCCAATATGGCAATACCATTGTTTCTAATTGCTGAGTAGAATTCCACTGTATATATATATACCACAGTTTTTGGATCCATTCATCCAATGAGGGGCATCTGGGTTATTTCCACAATTTAACTATGGTAAATTGAGCTGCTATGAACATAGATATTGCTGCACAGCTGTGTAGCAAAATCTATGTTCACAGCAACATAGGACCATTGCTTTATGCTTACAAGTGTTATAATTTTTATGATATTCTTGGAAATGCACGTCCTTTTGTAACTCAACATCCTGGGAGAGTATCTAATGTGGCTGAAACAAAGAAACACAGTCTTTTTGAGGAAATTAATGAATAATTGAAAATGGAAACACATTCTCGGTATGTATCAACCTAATTTAAATATGTCCCTTAAGCCTAAATGTCACCAAAAATCAACAGTCTCCCTTCCAGCACAGAGATTTGGAAAAATCTCTTCCCCTTACAAAATGATATTCCAGGGGATTTCCTGACCTCCTTCTCCAATTACATTTGATTGTTTTCTATCCCATTCCTTCAAAATCTGATGTTGCCTAAAACATTCACAAAGTAGACACACACACATAAACACACACATACACACAGACACACACACACACACAAGTTTTATTCATCCTGTTTCCTTTAACCTCAGTCACATTTTTTGCTTCATCTAATTTGTGGGATGTACTAACTTACTTCATCTTAACTCTGGGAAAGGGCAGCATTTACCCTGTCAGATCTGGTCGTGACACAGAGTATGATGAAGGTAAGCACAGCACACTTGTCTCCTCGCCCATCCAACCACTCCTGGCAATATGAGTCTCACCATCATTTTTCATTCAGAGTTGATATGCCAAGAGATGAAAGAAAATGCTGATATTTGCTGCTAATGAGCGTGCCTCCCAGCCTCAGGACTCTGCACAGGAACCACACCACAAGTTCCCACACCCTTACAGTTATTGTTCCTGTATGCTTTCAGGTCTCTATATTCTCTAAGGGGAAGACAAAGAGAGGAAAAGGGGGGAAATTAGAGGAAGATAAAAAGTGGAGCCCTTCTTTACAGCTTTCCTTTCTGTTTGTTAACAGCTATGAAGATTCTTTGAAATGCCAGTGGGGTTCTGTATTCTTCCTCCAGGGAAAGGAGAGCAGGAATGAAGCTATCAATTGCATTCTGTTTGCGGAAGGAAATGGAGAATAATTGGAGTTTACTGGGAACAGGCAGAACCAGCAGAGGAGAATCATACAGCCAAATTCAGATCTTGGAGGAGCACCAAAAGAGTGATACGAAGATTCCTGGATAAAGAAGTGTGGTCCTAGCAGAGCCTTTCTTTCAACCCCCTTTCCTGCCTCTGTCCTGATTCTCCCAGAATGCTTGGACCTCAACAGGAACTCAGAATTTGTGCAGTGCCAAAAACTGCTATCAGGAGGACTCTTCTCATTTCAGTGTCAGACCCAGTGTGTGATTGCTGCATCTAAAATGGAGATTTTGTGGGAATTTTTCTAATTATTTTTTTTTTATTTTTTTGGCAATACCAATACAGAACTATCTTAATGTACAGTACATATGCTGAACAGGAGTCAGGTTGAAAATATAGCCAGTACTGATGATATTAACTTATACATTTGCTCAGCAGGTATCTATTAAGTCCTACAAAGATGTATTCCAATTTCAAACAAAAGAGAATAGATTCCCCAAATTGGCAATTAATTAAAGATGGATGGAATTAACCTATGTATGTTGAAGTTACCATTTTTCAGTTCAGATAGGCTTCCTATTCTCTTCCAGAAGTTGGCAAAGCATGAATTTCATTTATATGAGTCATCACTTTGAATATGATGTGACTTCTCCAGTTAGATGTAATGTAGTAAAGTTTCCTTACTTTCAGAACACAGTTAACTTACATTGTAATTATGAAGACAAGCAAAAGGTTCTTTTTCTCACTGTGTTTGTTAAGTATGCATATACACACAATATATCAAATTAGAATATGAACCAAGAGAGCAGTATTTATTTTTGCCGTACATATGATAAAAAGAAAATGACATGATCTGAAAAATGTATTTTCTTCCTATTCAATTTTCATGTTCATTTTAAATTCATGCCATCTTAACAGGAAGAAAGACTGCATTTAAAAAAACACTATACCAGAAAATATATTTAAGTCCAGCCCTCAGTACAGAGAAATACTGAGATGTTTTATTGTTAATCAATCTGTAGTAAGTAAAAGTTCACCATATATACAATTACTACCAAATACAGTTTAAATATCTCTATATATCACAGAAAAAATCATATGTGATTTTTAGTTACATTTTAATTTAAAACAAATCCCAAACTGAGCTTAATTTCAAAAGAAAGGAAGAGATTGAAGCAAAATCATATTGATAGAGTCAAGGAAATAAAAGCAGGCTGTTGGAAGCTCGGAGCTTAATTTCTGATTCCTAATCAAATTCTTTCAATTATTTTGATTTTAAATTTAGAATAATTGAATATAAAATATTTTCTTATGAGAGAATTTGACTTAAAGACATTTTGACATTTCTCATAACACTTTTAAAAAGTAACATTCATATTTTTAACATTGTATTCCGTACAATGAAACACAAAACAGATTTTCATGATCGAATTAGTGAATAATAAAATGACATTTATTTTAACTAAAAAATATTCCAAATAAGTTTCTTTTAAAAATAATTCATTACAGTAACCAGGCCAAGTCTGAGATTTTGTAATATGCTTGTTATTTAGAGATAAATGCTAATTCAGGCTTGTGGTATAGAAGCTGATGCAAATCAGGACAGCCTCAGTGTGCGTGGTTTATAATTACTATCACTAATAACAAATCCTCAGAAAGTCTTGAAAAAAGTTAGATATCTAGTATTCTAAAACTTGAAGTACATAATCAAAATATGTATGTACAATATGGATATATAAAATTAATATATACATGTGTATATAAATTACCCCTCCCAATAAACTTACTATTATAATAGAACAAGAACAAGAAAAAATAACATAATGGGTGACTGAAAGTCATTGACTTGATTTAAAATGAGGTCAAAAGGATCATGGTTCTCTATAAACAAAGAAGTTGACTCTGAGTGACTACTGTCTCATTCTTTCCCACAGTCCCATCCTGATGTTAGGAGGATATATATTGAGTTCCCAAATTCTTGTCTCCCTAAGGGAATTTTAACTTCCATACAATTCTCAGCAGTGAATATGAACCTCCATTTCCCACCGTGCAGTGCAACATTTCCTTGAACATAGCAGATGCTGAGATTACATGTTTGACTGAGTCAATAAGTGTCAGGTTATAGCTGAAAAAAAAGTAACACATAGAGATAAGAAATACTAAAGGTACGTTTAATTTAGATGAAAAGAATTAAAATATTTTTATTTTTCCATTTTCATAATTTTAAAAATCAAATAATATTTTCAGATCGTCTAGAACTGAACTTGGAAATATAAGTAAATGTTAAAATATACACTTTTCATATTATAATTTATGCATTTTAATGACTCCAATAAAGAATGCTTAAGTGCTTAATATATAAATGACTTGCATTAAATGCCATATTAGCTTTAGAGAGAAAATATAAGACATAGATATTACCTTCAAGGATACGACTTATTTTCTTTAAACATGGAAAGGAAATCTTAAAAATACACATGTAGGGTGGTTTTTATTTAATTTTTTATCTATAACCATGAGAAAATAGGCATTTTTAGGTGACAGATGAATCCCATTATTTTTTGTAATCTCTTGAACAAAATCATTTTGTCACATGGTGTATTTATGTATTATTTAAAAGTTTGTATTTTAAATTTGGAATTTAAAACAATAATGGACAACTACTCTGGGTAATTAAATTAAAATTTTTAACATTGGAATAGATTTAGGGACAAATTTCTAAGAACTGTTTTATTATTGTTGTTGTTTTTGTTATTCAATAAATGACCCATAATATGTAGATGTGGAAAATCCCTATTTTTCCAGTGGTCAGATGTTTTGAACTTGTTTTGACTGAATCACAAAAATGGCTGATTCTACTGCTCTACCACTAAGGAAATTGAACCTGAAAGATATATTTCCTTGTTTTGTTCCTGTGTTTTTTCCCTCTGGGTTACTTGCTTTTCCTATGAACTTCAGAATCCCTAATCTTATATTTTTAAATTATTTGCTGACCTCTTCTTGAACAAGATAGTCTTCAGTGCTTAAGATGACAAAATGAATTTATATTTATATTTTTTATTTTTTTTAGCACTGCATGGTTTTAAAGGTTTACATACTCTGGAATGGAAAATTTCATTGAAAAGAACACAGTTACAGCTATAGACAAAAGGGGCCTTGTTCCATTAAGATCCTCTACTACCCAGACCTGCATAATTCATCACAAGAATCCAAATGTGGGAAAAAGCACAAAGACAAAATAAAATGAAAAGAAAAGGAAAAATTGAAAAATATTCTTAAGTGTTGGTGAAGTGAGCATCTGTCAGGAACTTCAGAAATAAAACAATATCTGGAACAATAATCAACCACACATGCTTCACAAAATATAGTGAAATTTCTGATAAATACCTGGAAAATTAATTCTCAAAATGTTTAATATCTAGGAGAAGCCCCCCAATAGACTGCAAATAAGGAACTGATTTCTGAAATTCTGAAAGTGGGAAACAACTCTCTCTGTGACCTGGACCAGGAATCACATCCTGACAGTGCCATCTACCAGTTACACTTCAAACTGCAGTGGAAAACTCATTCTATCACCAAAGTTCCGGAGTATTTAAAAAAAAAAAAAGAGAGAACTAATTTTTGAGGTCATGCAATATACGGTTGTGTCTAGTATATGAAACATTTTACTTTGAATTTATAATTTTATGCTTTTGTTGTGGCCTCATAACAAACGAGGGAAGTGGTTTCTAGTTACTCAACGTATGTCATATCATCTGTGAATCACTACACATGGATGGATGTAGCAACAAAAGTACAGCCTCCTGAACTAATTACAATTTGCCAATTCAGTTTATTTTAGTCACTACCAGCAATAACGTGTCCTTCATTAGTCCCTGAACTTCTATGAGGGTTTCTCACATAGTGCATACTGGTGACTTCCTGCAGCACTGATTTCTCATTGGTATCCTAAAGCTTTTTTCCTAGCACTGATTTGTCTTGATGTTTCGGGACTGGATGATTAGTCTTTGTTTTTCTCCTTTGTATCTTGAGAGTAACTGAGATCAATCACTATTAAATAATTAAAGCATTATCACAAGCTGCTTTTGCATAGTTTGATGTGGTGCTTATGGAATGGGAGGGGCACCATTCCAGAGTTTCCCTTGGAGTGCTGCTTTAGTGAAAGATATTAAAGTCTCTCAAGGGCATGTAGTATAAACTTTTGCATCCAAAAACAACAGTCAGTTGGTTCCGTACTCACTCATTTCCTTCCCTCCTTTTCATCCTCTTCTTCCTCCTCCTTCTCTTCTGACAGAAGCAGTGAAATTATTTGAGTGTTTTAAAGTAAATATCTTTCTGAGGCCCAAGATACCTTTTTTTACTTGATGCAAATAGAAAAGCAGGAGAAGCTATGTAAATTTTAGGACCAGCAGAGTCTATGAGGCTGAAGGATAAGCATGTTTGAAGGATGAGATGCAAATTTTCCATGGGTAACAAAATTGGCTGTGGTTTTGGGGTCTACTAGCAGGATTAAAAGAATGTTTATAAGCACAAACAATGAAATGTTGTAAACATTAATGACTTGTCTCAAGGTACTTCGTTTTTTATAGGTAATATCCATTTGGATTACAAATGAAATGAATGAAAAGAATATTTGTGAGGCATAAATCTCCATTTGTTAGACTTTTTCTCCTTCAAAAACTTTATGAAGAAGTTTAAAGGATCACAAATAATGTTGTTTTTTATTTTTCTTTTAGGAAGAAAGAATATTTCCGTTGTGTTTGTGTAGATCTCAGCAACACAAACATCTAGCTTTGGCTTTTTTTGTTTTCTTTATTTTTTATTTTTTTTTAAACAAAAAGACACAACCTGGCACACAAATGGAGGCCATTGAAACTAGTAATTTGGGTAAAAATCTATCTTTATCTCACTCAAAATATTACCTGTCTGTAATCTGAACCATTGAAAGTAGCTATACTTAAATCCTGTTATGTTTTCAGTAGTAAAGACTGATAACTTGATAGTTCCCAAGGGTTTGATGCTTACAGTTTAAGTACATAGTTGACATTACATGAGCTTTCTCTGAAAATCCTCAGGGCTTGACAGAGATGAGATATGTGAAGATGTGAAGAAATGTGTCGAAATCTGTGTGCATCTCCTAATACGGTATTATTAGTCAACATCCCTGTAGGATTAATCATTCTCACATTAGCAAATTTGTTACTGGTAGTTAATGTAAGATAATGAAAACTTGGCCTCAAAGTTTTACATATGTGTATATTTAGAAACATAATTATTATTATAACAGAAATTACTGTAAATTACAAAACACTTTACAGTATTTTTTTCTTGGGGTTTATGAGTTCATGTGTTTTCACTCATTCTCTAACGTAGAATTACACTTTTATTTCTAGAAAGTCTTTGTCCTCTGGACTATTTCTTCACTTCCTAAATGTATCTGTAACTTTAGCCTTACCATTCCTTAACTTACTCTTTGCAGTTACTAGATTGAGTTTTCTAATCTCAATATTCCACCATCAGTGGATAAAAAGACACACTGACACTCAACAACTGTCCCTCCTGATGAGATTTCATCTTCCCACTTCTCCTTCCCAAACCTGAAAAAAGGCTTTGCTCTTGCTGTTCCTGTTTGCCTTGCTATCCCTGAAACTTTTATGTTTGTAACATCTTCATTCATTTTTGAACACTTACCAAAATGGCACTCCTGTGAGAAATCTTTCTTGACCTCCATTCAGCCCCCCATATTTCCAAATCACATTATAAGTGCTGTAACCACTTACTTAGCAATTCATCAGACTACAAGAATTTTGTGAGTAGAAAACTTGGGTGATCCATGTGGCAAGACTATCTCTGAAGACAATGTGTGCCAACAGATGGTTCAGCAATATCAGTTCACAGAATAAATGAGAAGATGATTAAATAAGCAAGCATATCAACACAGTAACTTTAGACACAAATATAGTGGGAGGTAGTTTGATTAAGACATTTGTCTAAGTCTACTTTTCAGAAGAAAAGCACTGAGACTCTCAAGATCACAATTATTAATACTCAGTATTCCTTCTAACACTCAGGTATATAGTGTCCCAGTAAGAACAGCATAGTGTATTTCTCTTGGCATTTCAACACAATAAGTGATTAGAAGAACAGAGCAATTTGAGTGTGATGCCCTCTGCACCATTCCTGTGATAAAGGACACAGTTTGGGGACCTGTGACTGAATGATACCCCTCCCTATACAAGAGAGACAGCCTTCCTTCTTATTCCTCTTTTCTCTTTTCCAGGGATGCTTGGAAAGATTGTTTGTTTTTCTGATTTTCTCTAGTTTCTTTCTTTTACTTTTTCTCTTTTTCCTTCTTTCTGTTTTCTTTACATTTGGAAAAGTATAGCCTATAGGCTAAAATCTACTTCCCATGCGGTTTTTATAGTTTTTTTTTTGTTTGTTTGTTTTTTTTTTTTTTTTTTTTTTTTTTTTTTTTTTTTTTTTTTTTTTTTTTTTTTTTTTTTTTTTTTTTTTTTTTTTTTTTTTTTTTTTTTTTTTTTTTTTTTTTTTTTTTTTTTTTTTTTTTTT